>CAIGRL010047193.1:0-14178 GCA_903798325.1 Fraxinus xanthoxyloides
TGGTGGTCTCTTTAATTCAGTACCAGTATAAAAATGAAAGCTGTTTCCATTCCCTTCTCCTGTTCCGAACACAGTAAATAATTCGAGTCATCTCGTTGATTCTGCAAGATATGGGTTTGGTGGGTAGTTTTGTGTGGGTGCACGACTATGGAAAGAAGCATTGCAGAAGGGTGTTCTGGAGATTGAGAGCAGCAGCACAGAAGGGAGTCAAAAACAGAGGCAAACAGCAAATCAATTTCCAGTATGACCCTTCCAGTTATGCTTTGAATTTTGATGATGGTTGTCAAGAAATGGGAAGTGCATTTCACCAGCCTAAATTTCAGAACTATTCAAAGAATACTATCTGGATTTATGTTCTCTGGGTGGAAATGGAGACAGAGAAATTATGAGTTATAATCTGCCAGCAGTTTCTACAGCCATTCCATTTGTTGTTATGATTTATGGGCTTAATCTTACTGTCATTTTTTGTGTAAGCCAGACCTTTTATGCTGAAATTCAAAGAACATATGAAGTTACTGTTTTATGAGCCAAAGATGGAGTTGACAATTTTCATACTTGATCTACAATAATCTAACAAGTAGCATTAGAGACAAAACTCATGTACATGTACAAGCCTCAACTTCGTTTTAATGAGTAATAAATTTCAAAGACGGCCCTTCGAGGATTTCCAAATTTATGATGGACTTCGTAACAAGACTGGGTTAAAATCACCCCACTTTTTAACTTGAGATCGTTCGATGTTAATTTGGGTCCTAAAATCTTATTTGTTCTGTGTCTGTTACCATGTAGCAAACATGCACTAAGTTTACAGAGAACAAGGCAGTAATACTGCTGGCAGATATTAAAACAGTAAAATTATGATATCAGATATCTGTTAATGGAGACGGACGGCAATGACAATAATATCTATCAGACAGAACCGAAGAAGGTAAACTCAGGAATTTGGAAGTCTTAGAAGACAATTCTAGTTTATTATTTTACATAAATTAACAAATAAATCCACAATCTTGATCATATACAGACTCTTTAGACAAGCAATGGCCAAACTCTGCACGGATAAACACTACCAACCTAACAAGTTCTCACAAGCACAATGTATGTGAATCACTAAATAACCTGAAAGGTCTTCCAAACAAAAGTACACGGTTTTCGAGCTTTCCATCATTTTCTTTAAATGGCAACACTAGAAAAACCTGTATCATACAGACAATGGCAGTCTTTACCTTCAAACAGCAGGATCTTCAAGTCCTCCCGTAGATAAATCATTTATTCGAGGAAAAGCAGCTTTCTCGTCAAGTTGATTTTGCACCCATGTTAGCATCTTCAATAAGCTTGGAAGCTTTGGATCTATTGAAATCATAGTAATTTTACTTATGATATTTTTAGCGTAGTATGAAATGATGCATTGGATGCTCTGCAACGAAAGCATGATTACAGCAGAAACCTAACAAAGTACATCAAATGTGAAACAGGCTACTATGTGATGGATATCTCAGGTAATAAATGGCCAGTTGTATGAATAATTGGATTATGTTGAATAGAACATAAAACCAAAAAGCAGTTACCACTAGAATGCTGCTATTACTATTCACCATTTTCGGCTACGAAATCATAGAGAGACCAGTAAAAGTTCCAATATATTCACCCTTTAGGGGACAGCCTAATAACCGCATGCACTAGTACCACCTCTAAGATTGATGTCCCTTCTTCGGTCATTATCCACCATTCCCTGCTACCAATATACCTCCACCAACAGCATGGACATAGGTCCAAAGGGCTGTCTCTTGTCATGAAATACCAGTGGACTAATTCTTTTTCATTTGAAACTAGCGAATTGGTTTTTCATGCCCCAAAGTAAAGGAAAAAAGAATTCTTCGACAACAACACTAAACAAAATTCAAAATTCCAATCCACTGACAACCACTGGCATTATCACCACCATCATCAACCCAACTTGTGAACCCAAACCACTCCACCTGCTCCATCTACCACTGCCAATCTCAACTATCACAACACCTATGGTTCATAAAGACATTTAAGCCATTGCATTGATTATTTTTGTTCCATTACCAAATTGATTTTTTTTTCCAGGTGGTCTTTGCCTGGAAAATCTTTGGTCTAATTTACTTATCCACATGCCATGAATGAATCTGCCCAAAGTTGGAGTGGGTAGCTGGGTATGTTAGTTTGCTCGAGAAAGAAGCTTGTTAAAAACACAAGGTAGATATTTAACAATTAACCCTTGTTCTAAACAAATGGCTTATCCAAACCAAAGATAAAAGAACGTAAACTTTTTCCTCCACAATGTCCGTCCACACTCTAATCTGTGTTGAAGATAAAATTTAAATGATATTTATGCAGTCATTTCTCCCAACTTAAACTTTTAAATCAAGTGATTCAATTTGATACCCGTTTCGATGTCGCCCATTTAGTGAAATTGTGCATGTTGAAGGCTTTGATGGCAAAAAAATGAGCTCTGCTTACATGTGAGGAGGCATGTTGGAGATAAAATTAAAATGATATACGTCTTGACACTTTTTAACAACTTGAACTTTTAGATCAAGTGATTTAACAACTTGATTGCGCATTCATAACCTTCTTACTACAACGTAAAGTTTACAAATACACCCATGCCTATCAAACTGGATGTTACTGTTTCAATTTTTATTTCGTTAAACGATATCACATAGTTTAAAACAATTTTGAATGAGACATTCATCTTCCCTTGAACTCAAAACTAGAGAATATTTAAAATGAACAGGCACGAACCTTTTTCGTGGCTCTGACTGGTAAGAATGGCAGCATTCACCTCACTAGCAGTCTTAAGGCGCTGTGATACATCTAACAGCTCACCAACAGGGCAGTTGGTGACATCTTCAAAAGCAAGCAGTGCAACTGTCCTCTCTAATTCTTCTAAAAAGCTTTGCTGAAATTGTGGTTATTCTTTAGAATCAGTGTAGGGAAAAAATGAATAATTATGATATCCAAAGGAACTTGTCAGCAACATCATATAAAGTAGCGAAAAGTGATCCAGAAATGCAACTAAGCTTCAAAAAGACTACTAGGAAACAGGTAAAGGCATATTCAACAAGCTGAAAATTACATTTTCCTCTCCCCGTGGAGCAAGTTCCTCTTGAGCAAACTCCAAAGCCTCTTCCACCTTTCCATTCCTAATTAATTCTATCAACCTTTGCTGTTGGAGATGGAAAAAGAGTTGTGGATTTGTATCCAAGATCTATATCCAAAAAAACAATCAAAATATATCATAATCGAATGAAAACCAATGAAATAAAATCCAAGAAATTCTTAAAATTGTAACCATAAATTTTGTCAAGCACAAAGTATATCACAAGCGCTAGTGGCAAGATCTAGAATAGTTAGTTTAAATTCCTTCTGACAATTAATGTACTATAATATTGAGAGAAAACCAAAAGACCAATAGGCCACATGCAATGAAAACCATACAGCAGCATGAATTACTTGTCAACGTCAAATCTCTCCTAGCACTAAATCAATACCAAAAGGTGCAGAATTTACTTAATCCCTGTTTCGTCCCCATTCTCTAAAATTCATTTTTCTTCAAACTCATTTTCAACCATACATTTAATGGGAATCACAACTTCTATTAACTTTTCAACCACACTTCATCAATTTTTATCATAACCTACAAAAAATCTAATTTTATCTAAATCAAATAGGGGCTTGATGGAGTTTTAAGTTTTCATACACAAGTTTTTTGACCCCATAAACCTAAGCTTCAAAGTTTCAACAATCACACATGAGGGCAAAGAGATGGAATCTTTATCTTGTTTCATTTACATATTTATAGCAAGTGGCAGCATCATAAACAAACATATGGCCCTTTGTGTGGCCATATAAATAAATTTGAACCTCAATTACGCATCTAAATTTTGGTATTAAAGGCCCCTTTCTAACTCTTAACCCTTGTTATTGCTACATATGATATAGACTACCACCACAGCTCCTCTGCATTGGGTTAAGCCTTCTTATATGTACAGAAGATATTCCAATTGAAACACTGGAAAAACAAAAAGAAAAAAAAGGTATAGAGTAACCAATCTGTTTTCAGGAAGTCCAGAAATCTGAATGAATTAGATGAAAACCTACAAGATTCCAGAAAAAATATTCTAGAAAGATGATCTCTCATTCTATGATCACAAGCAATCCAGGAGAACATCAAAATCAATTAAAGAAGAGATAAAAATCCTACTAAAAGCAAGACTGTGACAAAGTTTGAGAACATGGTATCATGAAACTTCATTTATTTCCCATTGATAGCAACAACAAGGATATGTTATCACACCTCAGGATTCAAATCATTAACTTTTTCAATGGCATCCTCCAAGTTACCACACTGCACTGCCTTCTTAACTGCCATGCGATCCGTTATAGTGGCAAGGTCTATGTCAGCTATTTAACCATAAGGAAAATCAACAATCTGCTTAAAGCTGAAATGCAACTAAAAATACTACCACAGAACAACAAAAGGCAAGCATATTGATATAAGTGAAACAGGCAATGAATTAATTAAAAGGGGATACGCTCTGTCCCAGACTCTAATCTGAATTTTTCTGCAGCTTCCACGTATCCCTCAGTAACCAGAAAATTCATCACCAATTTATTCATATCCTCTTTTCTTAATTTTACACTGTCGAGTCTCTTCTCCCATTCTTCCCTAGTTATGACTTTCTTCGATGTGGCCTGTAAAATTAAACAAATTTCACAAAATAAATGCTTTGCCCAAACAGTTAAGATAAAAAAAAAAAAATTCAATTGCTCTGTGCATAATATCTAACGAGCTTAAAAAACAATTCAAGGTACAAATGTAAACCTGAATTGGCATCATATAAACCCTACATTAATGGAAAAAATTCCTTATTAACTCGCGCAAACATGATAAAGCATCATTTAAAATACATAAACTTGTAAATAATCAAACTTTTCGACCAGGTACTAACTACCAACCAAAATGCTTCATCAATTCACCAAAAAGAGAGCGGGAGAAAACTCATAAAGATAAATTTAAAAAGCACAGCTTGTATTTAGATCCTTCCGCATGGATCATGGCTTTAAGTATAAAAATCGAGACCAAGTGCCCTCTCAAACAATAATAACCATAAGAACATAAATTAATTGGACAGAGGAAACAAAAGGAAGAGAAAATCCTAATAGATAAACGTGTCTTTTTTCTTTTGGGTGGGCGATTACCATGGTTTCGGTTTCAACGAGATGGCGTATGGCATTCAGGAGATGTGACATTAGTATTGAGCACTCGGCACCCCCACACCCATGTAAAACAAAAATTTAATTCTTAATTGGAAATTTGATCTCTGATAAACTCTTTATTTTATCGAGGAAAATGGATTAGGGTTCCGAGAGTTAATTCAACAAAGAGTAGAGGGGTTAGAACCCTAGGTAGGGCTAGAAAATAGTTTAAATTGAAAAAGGTTAGGCTAATTTCTCCTCTTATTTAATAATACGTTAATATGCTATTTACATTGTAGCTGTAACCTCAATGAGATTATATAGCACTCCTCTTCAATATATGATTACGAACTTTACTATATTTTACTAATTCTTCACCAATTTTGAACAAGCGATTCGGTGAGCAAGTAGTAATTTAGAAATGACTATGGGTTGGGTCGAGTCAATCTTTTTCATAACTCAAACCTAATATGATCGGTTTGATTTAAAATCAAACTAACCCGCTCAATTATTGGTTTAAACCCAACCCAAACCAAATTGATCAAGTTTGGGTTAAGATAGGTTGGGTTGGGTTGGGTTGGACTTGGATTGTGTTGGTTGATTTGTGCTTCGATCCAATAAAAGTTAATTTCGATTACTTGAAAACCTGCATTTTTTCTTCACCATTGTGTCTAGTTAGGTTTTTTTTAGATATTAATTTTTTTTTTAATTTATTGTGTTGGGCTGTGTTGAGTTTTAATTCATAACCCGAAATCCAATTCCAACACAACCACAAATTTGATTTTTCAACCCAAACTAATCCAATTGAACTTTGGAACCAACACAAAGCGATTAATTTGGGTTGGGTTGCTCGGGTTGAACCGTTTGATTAATTTGAGAGTAGCATGGTGATACATTGAAAGACGAAGGTAGTAGTACAGTGAGAACATAGAGGGTATAAGGGGGCAAGCTAGAAATTGCTATCATTGTGATTGGGACATTCATTTCTGAAGTTAAAATCGCCGTTTTAACGTTACTTGAATTCAAAAGAAACATTATAAAATAACTCAAATACAAATCAAGGATCCTTAAAATACTCAATTAATCAAATCCACAATAAAACATAATTCCTATTTTTTAAAATTATTCTTCATGTATATCTCTTCCATTGTTGTTTTGATTTTTAGTTGAAGGGGATATTTTATTATGACTATTAGGGCTCTAGTTCAACACAAATTCTAAAAGAATATAAAAAGGTCCAAAATAATTTAACGAAAATAATTATTAGCGAATAAATTTAGAACGATATATTTTTATTTAATTTTACATATCTCTATTTACTTAAATTTACATAAGATTAAAAATATAACATAATAGTCTTTTTAAAAGTATATATATATATATATCATTTTGAAGCACGTTAATAATGCAACTAAGACTGTAACGTAAGTAACTAAATATTTTTGGATGAAATTCATGATTTTTATTTTTTATTTTTCTCTTTTCGAACTTGTTAGAAAGTAGAAAAAAGTTACGTATCCATGTGCAAAATTATTTTTATTAAAGAAATATACGGTTGAAAATGAATATGAAGAAAAAATAATTTTTAAACAAGAATCAAATTTTTAGTACGTGATAAAAGTTGATGAGAAGTATGGTTGAGAAATTGATAAAAGATATAGATCATGTGAAACATGTAATTGAAGACGAGTTTGAGAAAAAATAAGTTTTATAAGATGGGCGGCAAACATAGTTTAGCCTCTTCCTTGTTTTTAGTATGGTTTGTGAAGGTTTGACAATGATCAAAGTCCCACACACCAAACTAGTTTCAGTTAATGTAAACCTTGTCCAATAATTTGTAAAATTCCCTATCATATCAATTAGGGCCTAACATTTCCATACTACCACATTATAACTTCCGTAACATCTCGAAGACTTCAACATCCCAAGGTCACGATGCTAACAACATCTGCACTATATTGACGTGCCTTCATCTTCCTTCTCTATTTCTTTAACATCTCGACCCTTATCCTGAACATAGTACAACGATGATGACATTGGACAATAAATTTGTCGTCAAAGTTTAAACGTGGGACATTTAATTTGTTCCACCCATCAAAGCCACATATGCATATTCATATAAGATTATGGACATCGATGAGGAGAATCTTGATATAATTCAGAGTACAAGATCAAGTTGAGCCACAGGCCCTGTAGGTTATTTTCTCATACTGCAAGTCACACTTCTACATCTGATTCTTGACATCTAATAGGCCAAACTTTTTCTGAAGCCTAAAATGGTAATGGAGAGACATGAAAGACTGCAGTCACAAGCCATGGTGGTTCATTGTGGTTGCAGTAGATCATCCATCACCTCAACTATTACAACTTTAAAATGGAAGGGAAAAATCTCGTTCTTAACCAAAATTTGTCAATTCCTACTCCTATAGAGAGTTTTATAGAGAAGAAGTATGAATCCAATTTGATCTTGCTAATTGTCTATATGCAGCATATATAACAGAGAGTATATATCTTTCAACAGAATGGAAAGAAAAATCTAGGCCAATAAGGGCTATCAAACACAATTGTGTCAATTTTCATGCAGTTTCATAAACATTTTCAATCAATATTCGAACTCTGTAGTGTATCAAGATAGATGTATATGTAACATAAAAATCTAAAACGAATGAATTCTAGTCCGTTCACATTCAATTTCTTCAGCATCTATCACTCAGCCACTTCAATATATGGCCACGTACAATTGCAATATTTTCATCAGTCTCCCCAAACAACAATGAATGCAACATTCCATCATATATCTTGATGGTTTTGTCCTCGCTCTTGGACAATTCATACAATTCCCTGCTCACATCTGGATCAGTAACCACATCTGCATTCCCATGTAGAACAATAAATGGAAGCCTAACATCAGTCAATTTTCTACTAACATAATCCGTCACACGAAGCAGTTCAATAACTGTGCCTAATCTTGGTTTCCCTAGATATCTCATGGGATTCATAGCAGCAATAATTTTCTTTTCTGGGACTTTGACAGATTTTTCCATCAAATCAGCAGTTGGCACAATGGGCAAGGTGGGTGCAAATCTTGCAAAAATTGTTAAGATTTCTGGAATAGGCCACTTAGGCCTGACTTTTTCACTGATTTTACACATGGGGGCTATAAATATTGCACCTTTGAAGAAATCAGGTGTCTTGAAATGGATTAGTAAACAGATTGCTCCACCCATTGACTCACCGTACAAGAATCTTGGGAGGTTTTGCAAAATTGGATCTTGGGTTAATACACAGTTGAAGAATGAGATGCAGTCTTCAACAACAAGGTCAACATTGGGGACATAGGCCTTAAGGCCTTGGGAGAGGCCATGCCCCTGTAAATCAAGGGCAAAACAGGCAAACCCGTTTTGGGCAAGGAAGATTGGGGTGGCCTGAAAAGTCCAGCTGATGTCATTGCCATAGCCATGGACCATACAGATGATGCCACGCGGAGGGGTGGATGAAGGGGGTTGCCAAGATCTGGTGAATAGTTTTAGGCCTCGGGGAGAGGTGTAGTAAGATTTGGTTGACTTGACGCCCTGTTCAATGTAATACTCTTCCTCTGTTGTGTTTCCCCAGTAGAAGGGTTGGCTCTTCTTTTGCTCTTCCTCCATTTTCTGCTCTCTGTTTCTGGGAATTAGGTATTTTATTTGGGGTGTTTTGGGAATGAGATTCAGTCCGTTTTCTCTTTTCAGTGGTGGAAATAAATTTTGATTGGCGAATAGTCTTTTCTAAGCATTTGACTTGGGTTCTGGGGTGAATTGATGAATTCCTAGAAGTTTCTGACTGAAATGTAATTTGGAATTTTGCAGTTTCACTTTCTTTCACCTAATCCACCAGTCACCACATTTGGGTATTTATTTTGTGGGCAACAATTCTACGACTGAATTTTGGTGTGGAAAGATCCAGAATTGGAAGGCACAATCTGGTAAGTTCTTTTTCTTGTTTAATCTTGATCGTGTTATTATTGATTAAATTGTTTGTTTAGTCAATCGTCAGAATTTGGGTAGATCTTCTCCCTTCTCTTTGTTTTGTTTTGATCTAGGGTTGAAGTTTGAACCCCAAATTGTATTTATTGTTTCATGGGTAAGTTAAGCCAAGCCCTACTGCTATTAGGGCATATACTTTGCTGGGAATATATTTGAGAATATGCTTTTCCAAATGGGCTGAACTGTTCGCGGGCTCAGTTCGGACTCCGTCCATGGATGATTTGGGCTCTTTGCAAAATGCTCCATGGGCCTATCCAAGACGAGCTTGCTCATGGGCACGAGCTCCTAAGCCTGCTCATCTGGGTTTGTGGGCTCGACTAGTATGTATTCGTTGGCCGGCTTGTTTTTTGCTTAATTTTTGGACGTATATTGTTAATATATCTTTAAAAAAAAAAATGAACCGGCTCGAGGGCTGCTTGGCTCATTTGGTCTTGTGGGTGGTAGGCTCAGCTCATGAGGCCCACGAGCTAAGGATCGAGCCAAGCACATATTTTGAGCACGAGCAGAGCTAGAGCTTGCCTTGTGGTGGAAAGGCAGAGCTGAATCGACCCATTGCCATCCCATGCAAACCTCAAATAACTAAAGTATTGAAAACTGTGCAAGAGAAATGTATTGTAATTTCAACCGTGCTACATATCCATGGGCGTTTACACGTCCATGTACACGTGCCCACTGCCCCCCTCACAATAGTGTCTTCATGTAAGGGGAGTGTAAATGGACGGGTAAATGGAAGGGTACGAATAGATTAATTCTTGTAATTTTGCTTTTGCTCTTATAGGTTATGTCAAGATGGTGTGATCCTGCCTTTCACTCTTCACTTTTACCCGATTCTTGCTACACATGCAGTGATCTTGTTTTGACGTATTTGATCCAGAACTACTAATTATAAGAATGACAGAACTTGCGGAAAAATAAACTAAAAAAGATTTATAATTGTTCTGATCAGATGAAGCAGAAATTAAATCTCACTGGGCTATTGACTTGTTCAGCTCATGCAGTAGAAATAGTCCCAAATGATTGTTTTCTAATCATACTTATACCACCCTGATTTGTTGGGCGAGATGAAGACTAGCAGAGGAGATCTTACATCGTCCTTTGTCTTCCTCTTGGTAGGGTGTGATGGCAGAGGCTTCAAGAAATGCCTGGATGTGTGATCAATAGGGAGGTTACTTGCTTTCTTCCTGTCATCACTAAGTGTTGTATTGGAATCAATTAAGTTGATATAATTGAAAAACATTTGAAATACTTTCGTACTAGATAGATGAAGATTCTTTCATCATTTAGGCAAATCATCAAATCCATCTACCAAAATATGTTTGAGGAATTCTTTCATATTCTTTCTACAATCTCTTCCACTTAAGCAATTGATTCATCAATGCAAGCCTGTGGATTTTCATTCAAGTGGAGCAATAATAATTCATTTTTCCACCTGCTTTTTCCTTCTGTACTTTCAATCAGAATCGAGAATTTTCAGTCATTAACAAACTGAAAAAGCTTATTTCATGCAAGAAATTTTTCCCTTTTAAAATTACATGATAGCTTCAGCCTTCAAGTGTCATTCAGTGATCGGGTTATAACCTTGTACAATTTCGTTGTATTGTCTTATTCTGCAGGTTTGAGCCTTCCATTTGGTAAGCCTTGATTTAAGAATTCAAGTCTGGAAGAATAGGGTGTGTGCTGCAATTGATATCGTTCCAGTTTCAAGATCTTCATCCACAGATGGTATATACCCTTTGTGGCTTCAGGATTTCTCTGCCATCCAGGAAACAAATATTTCATGCCACTTTCAATCAAGGTTTGTATTTTAGAATGCATTAATTTTAATGATAAATATGGCAACTATAGGAAATTAAGGTAACAAACTTACAATATCTTGAAATTTTACTCCAATCTAGACTTCTTTCTTTTTGCTAATGTTAATTTTATCATGGATATTATGTCATCAATGTTATGGTTCCTATGTTTGTTTTCTTTTCATCTATTCTTCTTTATGGGATCTGTAATGACTTGCAAATGGCACTGCCACGTGGCCTAACTAGTTAAGCTGTGGACCCACCCCTACCGAACCGCCAGCATAGAAGATGAGGCCCCGGGGTAATTTCTGAGGCCCGTCTAATTCGAAGTGGACATGCCGAAGCAACCAAGGTCCGATGCTCCACCAGCTAGTGACGGCCCACGTGCGGGGATGTTGAATTTATTACAAAAATCTTATTTGAATGATTGATATCCCTTGTAAAAAGTGTATTCATGTCCTGTCTTGTCAATAATGTGTAAGTGCATTAAATGCTTAATGAAGCTAGTTAAGTCAGTCGGATGGCTAGGATTTGATACTTCAATCGAGGAGATCAGGCCACGTGTGATTTCATCTAACGGTCACCATTCCGTTTGTAACACTATAAATACTCCCACCATGTAACAATTGAAGGCTTATGAACTTTAGACACTTAAAATATCTTATTTATTCTCTTGCAACCGATTCATAATATTTAAGTTGAGTTCTCAGTGATTGGTTATTATTATACAATCATATCCCGGATATCTCGTCGGAACCCGAATGGGAACGTCTCGTGTCGTTGAACTTTTCCCACTTTCAATTAATTATGAGAGTGATCTCGACCGTTGATTTGTCCTTATGTGTTAGATCTAGCCCACACATGCACGAGTGAGTTCGGTATCTGTTGAGTTCATTTTTTGGGTCAACAAGATCCTTATTTTCTCATTTATTTGCGCACTCATTCTTCCATTAATTATGAGGAAACTTAGGTTTGAAAGTGTGAGTAAATTGTTTTGACCTAGTAACATTAAAAAAAAATTAGGGCCAACCATCTTGATAAGTGTATTTCTCAGTCATTAAACTAGATAAATTTTTGTTATTTCGGATGAATTGAGGCTGAATTTATACAAATTTTGTTTGTTAGGTGCAACTCGAGGAAAAAAACGATGAAATTGGACAAAATGAGCGAAAATTGGCTAAAATGGGCTTAATGCAAAGTTTGGGGACTAAATCCCAAAGTGATAATAGTTGATACGGACTTAATGTTGATGATTGAAGAAGAGGTGGAGGCAACTAGATGGAATTGGAGGATTGGGAACCAAGAAGATATAAAAAATGGACTAGAAGGAATGAAGAATGAACTCTAGGGTCCAAAGTGCAACAAATAGAAAAATTTTATATGGCGCGCAGGCCAATCCTCGCGTGCCCACTCTTCTGGAAATCATTTATCGAGACCAAAAGTGGTCTATGCGCACACGGGCAAAAATCTTAGAAAATCGGATAGACTCTTTATTTGATCAAAATTCTATTTGGAATACAATTTTATCATCTATTTAACCGTTTTGGGGACGTCCTGAACGAAAAAATAAACCATATATCAAAACCCTATTTTTTACCACAAGAAGGAGGCTAACACGAGATTCAAAGGCAATTAATATAAGAGATTGAATATTCAAAGTTCGGGTTGAAAAGTAAGGAAGAAGAAATTGATTTTTCGCTTTCCAGAAGGATTTACTGTTAAAGGTAAAGAAAAACTTGTATGTCGATTGAAGAAGAGCTTGTATGGTCTCAAACAGGCACCAAGACAATAGTAGAAGAAATTTGATTTCTTCATGGTTGAGCATGGGTACACCAGAACAACTTCTGATCATTGTGTGTTCATAAAGAAATTCTCTGATGGGAAATTTATTATCCTTTTGTTATATGTCGATGACATGTTGATTGTTTGTTGTGACATTGAAAAAATTAAGAAGCTGAAAAGGGAGTTGAGCAAGTCCTTTGAAATGAAGGATTTGGGACCTGCAAATCAAATTCTCGGTATGAAGATCTCTCGTGACAGGAAGAATGATAAATTATGGCTGTCACGGGATGGTTATATCAAGAAGATATTACACAGGTTCAATATAGAAAAGGAAACACCAGTAAGTTTTCCACTTGCAAGTCATTTGAAATTCAGTTCAAAGCAAAGTCCTTCAAATGAGAGAAAATGAAGAAATGAAGAATGTGCTTTATACATTAGTTGTGAGTAGCTTGATGTATGCTATGGTATGCACAAGGCCATATATTGCTCATTATGCTGGAATTGTCAGTAGATTCCTTTCTAATTCTGGAAAAGAACATTGAGCAGCAGTTAAGTAGTTCTCAGGTATCTCAGATGGACTTCTAAGATATGTTTATCTTTTGGCATTTGCAAACCTGAGCTTGTTGGGTTCACAAATGCATATATGGCTGGTGATGTTGAATCCAGAAAGTTTACTTCTGGGTATTTGATCACTTTTTCAGGGGGAGTAGTTTCATGACAATCAAGACTACAGAAATGTGTTGCTCTATCCACCACAGAGGCTGAGTACATAGCCATTACTGAATCTAGCAAAGAGTTGCTATGGATAAAGAAGTTCTTACAAGAACTGGACTTAGAGCAAGAGAAGTATATACTGTATTGCGATAATCAGAGTGCTATCCATCTCAGTAAGAATCCAACATTCCACTCAAGATCCAAACATATTGAAGTGATGTATCATTCAATTCGAGATGCTCTAGAGATGAAGAAGTTATAGCTTGATAAAATCTATACTGATGAGAATGGTTCAGATATGATGACAAAGTCATTGCCTACGGAGAAACTACAAGTATGTAGAAGGAAAACGGGCTCGATGGAGTTCCTCACATAGTCGGAGGGAGAGATTTGTTGGTATTCCCTCCACGTGAGGGAAACCATTAAGTGGTAAGTGGGCTTTTTGCTACTTATGCCTAAAACCAATTTAAATTAAAATAGAGGGAGTATTCCCTCCACGTGAGGGAAACCATTAAGTGGTAAGTGGGCCTTTTGCTACTTAGGCCTAGAACCAATTTAAATTAAAATAGAGGGAGAGAAACCAACAGTGTTGAGCAACTTCATTTTCTTCAAATAGAGAGAAAACGAGAGAGAGAGAGAGA
>CAIGRL010047252.1:0-12919 GCA_903798325.1 Fraxinus xanthoxyloides
ATCTACCACCTTCAAATATATATTAGAGAGTACTTAGTTCCCTTCTTTGCCCTTAATTTTTATATATTGCATGTTATAATTTTAGACATTGAGGACAATGTCTGTTATAAGTTTGGGGGTGGAAAAATATTGAGTTTTTATTGGTTTTTGTGTTTGATCGAGTGCAAAAAAAAAATATCAATTTTTAGCTTATTTATTATTTTTGTGTGTGCTTGCGTGGGTTAGATTATTTTGCCTACTATGGTGCATATATTTGGAATCATGTATTAAATTATAAATTGTGAAAAAATTACATGTTAGGATTGATTTATACTTATTCATGTGAAACTTGATATTTTTGCGCACATTTATGTTTTGCATCATGAAGAAATAGTTTGATTCAAAATTTGAATAGGAAAAAATTAGTAGGCCTTAGATGCTAAATCCTAATAACCACTAAAGTATACATTTTTAAACCAATTATAGGACAGTATGTGGGTGATTGAGCTGTTGTAGGGAGATATTGAGATAGATGTGGATTTCATGTGTGCTAAATTTTGTGTGGATTGTCTAATGCCATAAGATGAAAATTATAAGTTAGAGGTTGATTTTTGAGAATAAGTGTTTAATAAGGGGTATTGCACTAATCATTGCATGAAAAATAGAAAATATTGTCTTACTGTAAAACTTCTGTTTGTAGCCTTTATTACTTGAGTGATTAAGTCTGCAAGTGTCTCTAAAAACCTGGTGCCCTATGGTTATCTGATTTGAGAGTTATCGACTAAAAGCTCATACAAGGGTCATTTAAAAAGTTTAATGGAGAGGAGTTTGCACAAAAAAAGTGTTTGACTCCGTATTTCGCCAATAAAGCAGAGAATAAGCGGTTACAAAAGTGTTTTCTGCTATCACTAATAATAGCTCGCAGAGTTCCGTACCTGGAAAAGATATTTTTTTGAGGAATTGAGTCACAACTCGCCCATCATTTTTAGGTGATGCCACAGCCTCTATCCATTTAGATACATAGTCCACTACCACCAAGATATAGTGTTAACCATATGAAGACGGGAAATGGTCCTGTGAAATCAATACCCCAAACATCGAAAATTTCTACCTCCAATGTGCTATTTAAAGGCATTTCATTCTTTCTAGAGATGTTCCCTATTCTTTGGCATTTATCACACTTCTTCACTAATTCATAAGCATCCTTAAACAGCGTTGGCCAATAAAAACCTGATTGTAAGACATTAGCTGATGTTTTGGTTGCTGCAAAATGACCTCCATATGGAGAAGAGTGACAATGATCCAATAAATGCTTATGTTTTTCTTCTGGCACACAACGACGAATGATTTGATCAGGACCACGTCTATAGAGAAACGGATCATCCCAAAAATAATGCTTTAGATCATTGAAGAATTTTTTCTTCTGTTGACTAGAATACTCTGGAGGAATAATAGAACTGGCCAAATAGTTGACAAAATCTGCATACCAAGGTGCTGAATTGATCTCAAAAAGTGTCTCGTCTAGAAACTCTTCCTTAATTTCATCATTAAACTCTTCGTGTTGCTCCAAACGAGATAAATGGTCTACTACTAAATTCTCACTTCCTTTTTATCACCGATTTCCAAGTCAAATTCCTATAGTAGAAGCACCCATCTCATGAGTCTTGGCTTTGCATCCTTCTTACTGAGCAAATATTTAAGTGTTGACTGGTCAGTATACACTATCATCTTTAACCTAATTAAGTAAGGTCTGAATTTATCGACTACTGCTAAAAGCTCCTTTTCTGTGGTTGCGTAGTTCAACTGAGCCTCATTAAGAGTTTTGCTAGCATAGTGAATAACATGCAAGACTTTATCTTTGCGTTGTCCCAACACTGCTCCAATTGCGTAATCACTTGCATCACAAATTAATTCAAATGGAAAATCCCAGTGACCAATTGTTCTTTCAAGGTGTTGAAGGCAACCAAACACTCCTCTGAAAACTTAAAAGGCACGTTCTTTTCCAACAAATTGCAAAGAGCTTTGGTTATTTTTGAAAAATCCTTGATGAAACGCCGATAGAAACCAGCATGTCCCAAGAAACTTCTTGTCCCTTTTACAAAAGTAGGATGAGGTAGATTGTCAATCACTTGTATCTTAGCCTTGTCAACTTCAATACCCCTAGCTGAAATTAAATGTCCCAAATCAATTCATTTTTGAACCATGAAGTGACATTTTTCTCAATTAAGTACAAGATTGGTTTCTTCACATCTTTGTAACACCCTTCTCAAGTGACCCAAGCATTCATTGAATGATGACCCAAATACTGAAAAATCATCCATGAATACTTCAATATTACTCCCTACCATATCGGAAAAGATTGACATCATACACCTCTGAAAAGTAGATGGAGCGTAACACAGTCCAAACGACATTCTTCTGTATGCAAAAGTCCCATAAGGACACGTAAATTTGTCTTCTCCTGATCTTCCGGTGATATAGGAATCTAATTATATCCCGAATACCCATCCAGAAAGCAATAATGTAAACGTCAAGCGAGTCTCTCCAACATCTGATCTATGAAAGGAAGGGGAAAGTGATTCTTCCTAGTTGCGCTGTTTAGTTTACGATGGTCAATGCAAACTCTCTAACCTGTGACTGTGCGCGTAGGAATCAACTCATTATTTTCATTTGGCACCACTGTAATTCCTCCTTTCTTCGGGACTACATGTATTGGACTTACCCAATGACTGTCTGAAATAGGATATATAATCCCTGCATCCAATAATTTCAGCACTTGTGCCCTCACAACCTCCTGCATCTTCGGATTTAACCTACGTTGCCGCTCTATTGAAGGTTTAAACTCATCTTCCATTAAAATTTTGTGCATACAAATTGAATGGNTGATCTATGAAAGGAAGGGGAAAGTGATTCTTCCTAGTTGCGCTGTTTAGTTTACGATGGTCAATGCAAACTCTCTAACCTGTGACTGTGCGCGTAGGAATCAACTCATTGTTTTCATTTGGCACCACTGTAATTCCTCCTTTCTTCGGGACTACATGTATTGGACTTACCCAATGACTGTCTGAAATAGGATATATAATCCCTGCATCCAATAATTTCAGCACTTCTGCCCTCACAACCTCCTGCATCTTCGGATTTAACCTACGTTGCCGCTCTATTGAAGGTTTAAACTCATCTTCCATTAAAATTTTGTGCATACAAATTGAATGGCTGATCCTTTTATGTCAGAGATTGTCCATCTTATTGCTGTTTTGTGATCCCTAAGTACCTTTATTTTTTTTATTTATTTGGTGGAAGAAATTCTGACTTAATCATATCTCTCTCTCTCACACACACACACACACATATAAACAATTATGTACATGTCGCACAACCTTTTTTAACGCATATCGTAGTTTACTTAAAATGTGTAACTTAGTCTTTGTTTGGTAGGAATTTAAATTAGAATTTAAAAAATGAGGACGCGTGTAGTTGAAAAGTTAGTTCCATAAAATATGTGATTAAAATTAATTATTGACTTTTGGCTCATGTTAAAATCTTGATTTTAATCCCCACATAGAGGCTTAATTAGGAGTGTCAATGAGTCGAGCCGCAAGTCTAAACTTCTTGTTCGGGTTCTGCTAGAGTAAAAATATTTCGAGCTTTTTTTGGCTCGAGATGAGCAAAAGTTCGACCAAAAAATTTAGGCTCAATCGGAGTTTTCATCTCGGCCTTAGCCCAAATGAAAAGAAATAAAATTAAAATTACAGCTAAAATAAAAAGAAAGAAATTAAAAAATAAAAAAAATAAAAAGAAGTGTCAGATAATTTTTTTTAAGGCTCGGTCGATGGCTCAAATGGAGCTTGGTCCGAGCCTCGAATCAACCCAATCGAGCTCAAGTTGCCATCCCCCTGGTTCAACTCTATTGATTTATGGAAAACAATCAATCAATCAATGAGGCAATGTAAAATGAAAAAAAAAAATTAATAATAATAACAATAATGATAATAAATTCGTCCAACGAAATTAGGATAACTTTTCGTGCCCATTTCCCTCCAAATTTAGGCTCCCTCCAAAGTCCGCCGTATTTCCCATTTTCCGTCCATTTCAACATCGGATCCCAGAAGCACTGGCGTTATTGAGGTAATTTCATGGATTTCCTAAAAACTTTTATTGGCTTTCTTTATCGTGAATTTGTTTTATTATCCTATTTGATTTGATTTATGACCTGCATTTATTGCCATTGGAATAGACTTCTTCTTCTTCTTCTTTGTTTGTAATTCTGAATTCTTTTACTGATCTGTTGGAGGAGTTGCTTGTTCTGCTTCTACTTAGTTTTAGGGTTATAATTATTTGCGATTAATTTTTCTGTTCAAATTGGTTCTATGTCGAATGGAATCGACACTAGAAACGGTGGAATTTTTTGTTTATCGTTCTTAATTTTTTTAACTTAATTCTTTCTTACAGTATTGTTTATGGAATTGGCCGTTTTGCAAGTTCATTGATGTAAAATTTGGTAATATAAATGAAAAAAGCTCGTCCGCAAATTAATAAGCACAGCCTTTTAAGTAACTTTTGGTTTCTGAAGTAATATTACTTAAGTGGGAGGGATGATGTTCTTTGAAGCATTCACCAATCAGGAAAACTGGATACAATTATTGGAAGACAAAAAACGTGTATTTTTTTTTTTCTGGAAGGAACTGGGGATCTTATTTTGGAAAATCTGCTAAAAGCTAAACCATGTTGGCATGATAAAGCCAAAAATAAAAATTGGCAAGGCAGATTACGAAAATGTTTGAAGATATAGCAATTCAAACATTTATTCCACGAATCTTATATTCTTTTGCCTTTTAACAATTCATTGAGCCATATTATCTAGTCAATTTACGAACTTTACTATGGTCACCTGTGATGCTGCCCTTTTAGGCTTTAGTTTTTTATTTGTGTGTTTGTATTTAAATTGCAAAAAATACACCAATGGTGTGGCAATTTGATGGCCAAATTGAACATCCTAAGAATATATTGTATTGTGTTCTTACATTGTTGTGTTGTCTTTCTCAAGAAATCATAACTTATAAAAAATTAAGCTCAATAAACTTAAAATCCTACATTGGGTTGAGTTGGATCAGGTCAGCCTGACATGGGCACTCACCTAAATTGAAAGAGGCGCTTTTTCTTTTAGGTAATATATAGGTTTGTTTGAGCTGCAATTGATCATTGTTTTATATTCATTATAAGATAGAGCATCTTCTTCTAGAAGGAGCAGCTTTCCTGTTTTTTTTTTTTCCCCTTACTTTCATGCACATAAAGGTTACTTTAATCTTTTCTTTCTTTCTCATTCGAGGAATTTGACTTGAATGAAGGTAGTATTGTAAGCTAAACAGGAAAAGTGGTGTGAACTTTTTTGGGAAATCAGGTGCTTGTCTTTTCAAATACTCACTTTCTATGTCTGTAGTAGTTGTGAATATAAACCAATGATTGCCATTTTACATTGTTGTTCTTGTTTGATTATTTTCTGGGCTTTGCATTACTTGTGTAGTAATTAATTCCTTGATTGGATGTTCTTTAAGCATTGTGATTTACATATAAGTTATTACCATTGACAACGAATTTCATTTACCAAAGTGTTGAACTAATTTTATGAAATTGATAACTAGATTTACGTGTTCGATATCTACCATCACCATAAGATAAAGCGTATGATAAGGACTGAAACCAAACCAATTAGTCCAAGTACTAAGCATGGATACAAATACGGGACACACAAGCGGTGCAACTCAAACATATTTTAAGCTATACATTTATATAATATCTTCATTTTTCTTTTTAAGGGCATGTCGGTCGTACTTAAAATCCAATTAAAATTAAAATTATAGCCGTTATTGAGTCTCACTCGTCTAATAAAGGTCAACAATAACGGCTAGTATTTCAATTTTAATTTGATTTTAATCTCTATTGAACACGCCCTAATTATTCAATAAAATTAGTACTTTTTGTAGCTTTGATTTTGAATATTGAGGTGATATTGTGAATTTTTAGAGTGATTGTTTGCTGAATTACTAGAGCCAACAAAATAAAAATATTCATGTATTTAAAGACAGTAGATGTAAAGAAAATTTAACATAAAGTTCGTACAATTTTTCACTCAATATTTGACCTCTTTGCCTAATTCTGTTTGTCATATCCTGGAAGTGTCAGGACCATCTTCCTTGTGTGTCGAAAATTAAACAACATTTACAAAATTAAGGTATTTTAGTAAGGAACTAATGTGTCTAGTGCCTGTGCACTTTTCTGATATGGCAAAATCCAGGGTAATGGATTTGGATAAATGCTATTGAGACAACATCAGGTGTTTGAATCTGTGTAGATGGGAGCAAGGAGTTGCATTTATTGGTTTTAGTTATTTGCTGTGAAGATTTTTCACCGAGGGAAGATTTTATCTATTATTACTAGTTTCAAGGATTTACTCCTTTCTCCTTTTCTTTTCGGATGTGGGGGATGGGATGTGAAATGGAACAAATAGAGAATATTTGTGCATTTTAATCTTTTTCCTTCTTGTGCTCATTGATAAGGAGGAGGAGGAGGAATTGAAATATGGATATGGAACATCAAAGACTGGGAAGTACTGGAGGTGCAGAAGCAGTACTAGGCCTTCAACCCAACTCAACAATGTCTATTGCTTATCACTCCCTTTTTGGTTCCCACAATGACATAACACTCCTCGAAATTGATGAAAAGCTCATCCCTGTTATCCTTCAGCAAAAGTATGTAGTTTTATTTTATTCTTGTTTAGGTTATTTTATTTGATCAAGTCCTATATTTTATCCATACATCATTTTCATCTTATTCTTATTTCTTCAATAGAGTAACAATAAGAGGGCAGCCTGATGAAGATGCAGTTCTTTGTACTCAGTCAAAAACCTATGCCCTTAAATATGTGGGGTCATCCAACTCTGTATTTCTTATACCTCCTTCAGATAAAGCTGTGAAAGAATGTAATGAGAAAGATGATATGACCATACCGGTTGCATCGGTTATCAAAGTTGCACCAGGTAGTATGGAACTTGTTGAGGTTGCACCTAAATTAGATAAACTTAAATTTCTCCTCTCCCAAAATCCTTACAGTTTTGTCGAGGCTTCAGACATGGACATCTCTCATGAGAGAGAGAAAATGAATACAGGCTTATACAGATGGGACGATCTTGCTGACAAGGTACAGGCTAGCGATGAGGAACTAAGGTCTGGACTACAAGCCCTTTTGGCAGTTGAAATTGATGGATACTGGCGAGTTTTGGATGGCAAATACATGGATATGATTCTGAACATGCTTCTGCATGATGTAATATTGAATGATTGGTCCTTTAATGCACTTGATGAAGATGAAGTTCTGCGTGCATTAGAAACAGATGGGTTTCCTTGCAATATTGGAATGCATTGCCTGAAAGTCTATGGGAATAAGGTGGAAGAGCATGTTGGTGGAAGTATGTGGAGGTTGGAGGAGAGGCGCATTTGTGTGCACTTTGCGAGAGAAATCTTGAAAAACGGTAAGATGAAAATGGAAGCTTTTATGGCAGAATGGCTGCGAAAGGTTCCTGATGGTATGCATGCAAGTTTTGACACGTTGGAAGGGGAAGTTCTAACAGAAAAGCTAGGGATAGAGACTCTAGTTTACTATTTCAGCGTATCTTCACTCCCATCAACCCCTGCTGAGCGTTTTAACATACTATTCCGGGAGAGGCAAAAGTGGGAATGGAAGGATCTACAGCCATATGTCAGGTCTGGTTTTGTTTTTCTGTATTCTGGCATAATGTGTCAAGTATTTGTACGTACTTTATATGAGAAGCTTCTCCTAATTGCGGATAATATCGATTTATAGGGATCTAAGAGTGCCAGGACTTTCTTCAGAAGCTATACTCCTCAAGTATACTCGGAGAACTCAGCCAACTGTGGATGCGGAACCTGTTTTCAGTGCAAGATAGTCTTCTCACATATTATGTCTATTTTCTAAGGTAATGTTTGTTCATGTGGAAATCAGATGCTTTTGTGTTAAATTATATTATTAAACAAGAAGTTAAGAACTGTTGGCTTATATTTTCATTTTATTTGGTCGACCGAAGTAATCAACGTGTTTATGGTAAAACGCACTTATTACAAGCCAAGAAAGGAATCAACAATATACCATCGTGACATGCCTAATACATTTGGATATGCCAAGTGATATAATTTGTCAAATATTTTTCTTTCTAAACCGTGTGATGAGTCTCGTGAAGTGGAGTTCGACTCCGAAGACTCCAAATTATGTTCTTTATGCCTTGAGTAAGAAAATAAACACAAAGAAAGGCATCGAGAACAAAGAACTCGTAAACATTTAATAAATTGTATGACTTTTAAAACGAAAATGGACATTTTTTCAATACTATCTGCTAAAACAGTAAAGAAAATAAGCTAACAGATGGAAAATGAGTTAACAATGAAGAAGTTGACAGCAAGAGAGCTCCCTCCGAGGCAGCTGTGGATGGATTCTTATTTGTAGCTATGCATTGCAACAGTCAGATTCAATTGTAGGAATTTTCAATCCACGACTCTTTGCAAAATTTTCAACCCCGTCCCAGATTGCATAGCCCTTGTTTGGTGGCCTTAAAATTTAAAAAAAATGTAGTTTTGAATAGTATTTTTTGGATAATGTGTGGTATAAAGGTAAAAAGTTTTAGGTTTAAGTGTAGATTATTTTATTGTGCGAATGTGGTTGAAATTAAATATTAGAAATAAATTAGAGTCAATCAGGGGCATAGCATTCTACTTGGTAAGCATACACTGTCAAAGACTATTTTCAAATTCTATTTCTATCCGCACGTTGAGCGAGCAAGAGTATTTCGAAAAATACTTTCTACAATATTGAGGCAATTATTAAAGAGTTTTCAATATTGTTATGACATCTTTCAAATCTCCCAGTGTTTTGAAAATCTACATATGAACAATTTAATAGGAAACCAAATTGGCCTAATTATATTTATAAATTAAAATTCCAAAAATATAAATAATTACGGCGTAAATGAATAATAACTTGAATACGACGCTTAAGTTTTTTGCAACTCAAAAGGTAAAATAGCAAAGCACGACTACTGCATGAAATTTAAAAGCTTTAGAAATCGAAGTGTAGTCTTCCTAATTTCACAAGGGCGAATTTATTAAGATGCAATGATTTTTGTCAAATGCAAGGAAAAAAAAAAATCTAAAACTGATGAATTCACACGAAGAATCGGCTGGTTTACACTAAGAACCAGTTGGTTCACATGTAAACCAGCCATTTCACCTCATTTTTTTTTTTTTTACTAGTTCAATTCTAAACCCTAGCTTTCTACAACCTTTTTTTAAGGTCAACGGATCAAGAAAAATGTTAAGTGTGCATAATATATCTACATAAGCTTGTACATAACCCTTACATGGGGTGGGCCCATAAAAATACGAATCTCACCCCTATGTAAGTGTTATGTAACACTTTATGTACATATATTATGTATCTCAAGCACTTCTCATGGATCAATTGCATAACATTTGTATTTACTATTTACCGTTTAGTCAACCTTTACCCCAATAACCTTGTTAGTCATCCAATTTATAGGTTGGTTCATTTTGGTCACTAATTATTGAACCCCTTTAAAGTTAGCATTTGAACTTTCACTTTTATATTAAATTAAGCACTTCAATCATACTGTATCGACATAAATGTTGTTGTGTATAAGAAAAATAATGGTTCGTTATGAAAAATCCATTAGCACGTGATGCAGATTGAGATTCTTAAGAATCGGCTGTGACTTCTTGTTCTTGGTTGGGCTCGAATTTTATTTATTTAATTAACATATGTTGTTGTCTATAGTAGAATATTATTTTTCACCGATAAGGGAACATATTATTGAACAAAATTGTGCTTTGAAAATGCATTTTTATAGAGAAAGCACGTCTCACAATTTTACCGAGTTGGATAATAGCGTGATCGTTTTCTCATCACGACTTAGACAAAAGGGCCTAAATCATAATGAAAACAAAAGTTTAATGACTATCTCAAGCAATTTACTTGCTACACGCGCACCGCACGTGATAACCGCCACTGGACGCGTATTTTAAAAATATCTAGTCGTGCGTTTCTTCTGTTATTATTGTTCGATCGACCTAAAACTCAGAAACCCCCAAATCTATCAATAACTCAACGGGTACTTTTTCATTTCCCTATAGATATATTTTTTAGTTTTTCTCAATAAGAATTAATTTTCTTGCTCATGTTCATTATTATTGCTTGAAATAGTTATAAATTTTGGTTTGACTTGTCTTTTTCTTGCTTGAACATTAAGATCTGTTGCAGTACTTGAATATTAATTGCTTTTATTACAGATATTACGGCATTTGGTATTTTTTTTTTCCATTATCATTCTTTTAACTTTCTAATTTTCAAGTTTCGGTTAATCATTTTTTAGATATTTTGTTCAATAAATTGATTGTTATTGGGTTTTAGGAAATGGGTTGTTATTGTTTATCTGCTTGCAAGCAATTAGAAGTTCAGAGCTGGGATTCGGGGCCGAGTAACTATTGCTTTTTAGTGGATGTCAAAGTCTTATGTGCACTCATCGTTGATATCTGAATTTTGAATAAAGTTAATTATTGGTTGATCACATCCTTGCTTTGTTGAAAGTTTCAAAGCCTGGGTGTTGTCAAAATATGATATTTGAATTTTGAATTATGTTAATAAGTGGTTGATCACATCCTTGCTTTGTTGAAAGTTCCAAAACCTGGGCGTTGTAAAATTTTGTGTGAACTTGTTGGATTTATTAATCAATTTTGATTTTTGGTTGTCCCCAGCTTCTTTGGCAGAGTTTAATTATAATTTAAGATTGACAAACATATTTTTTATCTACACCTTCCGTAGGATCCACAACTAGCCACCCAGTTATTATTCACACATTCCATAGGTCCACATCTTATAAGCACGTAAAACCACTACAAAACAATCACAGACAAAGAAGTATTTTTTACTTTTATGATAGTCAGCTGTAGTAATGCAGTGCTAGATAAGCAAATCTAGGCTTGATGGTGGTATATACTCAAGAAGTTGTTGAATCCCTTGGTTGTAGCACTAAGTAACTTAGTTGTCTAAATTTTGTAATTTGAATAGTTTTCATGCTTCTGGAAAATTTACTATTCCGCATTAACTTCAACTCCTAAATTTTAAGTGATTGTGACCAGTAAACAGTTGAAATCACCACCATAAATGAACAATTGCATTATTTGATAACACAACCATGTTAACTTAAAGATGAAACTGCAATGTAGGAAATCAGAAACATTACTGAATGTAAATTATGTAATATTCCAATGCTAGCATTTAAAAAATAAAAAAATAAAACGACATAAAATAGGGAATTAAATGAAAACTAGGTTATACATGTTTAGAGTAAGTTGTTTTTAGTACAACTCAATAACCTCTAGACTTTATCAAATTCTTGGATGAAAAAGACGAACAAGATAAAGACATCGAAAAATAATGTACACTTCAGACGATATTCTTTGAGCAAGAGATGAGTTTATTTGATAGTTTTAGAGAAAGATCCCAACCAATATTTGTTATCAAGTTTCTTACACTGAAAAGTGAAGAATAGAGAAAGATATAATTCTAGCTTTAGATAATTCTTTGTTGTCAAGGTTTGAAGATATTATAAAGAATAAGAATGAAGATAATATGGCTAGAATTGAAGAAGATTGATGATATGAAGGGAGAAAATGAATAACGAGCCTCGGCCATAACAAAGTAGAGGCAAAAAGGAGTGTGAGGAGAGAAACTAAAAGTTGTAGTATGCTTAGAATAAGTAGCATTAGTCACTTTGGTTTAGACCAAAAACAAGTCCCTAAATAAGATTTGAGTTGAAGTATTATCGAGGAGTCTTTAGACACGAAGCCTTGAATTGTGAACTTTTCATGCCAGCATCCTATACGACCAATGTACTGAAAGCAGGTTCTGATCTACCAGTTTGATTTTAAAACTGCAAACTGGTCCTTTTATAACTAAAACTGTTTGGTTAGAAACAGTATCCAACCCGGCCTACCGCCTGTTGAACTAGGATCCTGTCAAGGTTTTACCAGTTCAGACATTTAGATTTTATTTCTTATTGTATATTTTTATGTCTACACTTATTTTCTAACAGTAAAGCTCAAAAACCCCACCAAATTCTTGGTAACCATCTCCAGTTATCAAAACCCATCTTGGTGAAGAAGCAATCTTGGCATGGCATTTAGTTGAAGATGTTTTAATTTTCAAAGTGAAATCATGTGGGTATGGAGAAGTGTGGGATTTTCATTGGGGAGAGAAATTTCTGATTGGGGAAAACAATATGAATAGTAGTGATGAATAATGAGAAAAATAATTAAGTTAGTGAATAGAAACACCGATATTCAAGAGTCATACCTTGGAAATACTATTGTTTTTAGAGTTGACGATTTGATATTGGTATGAATATCATTGGCTTAATAAAACTTCATTATTAAATTATTGATATAATTTAACTTTACATTGATGAAAATTAAATTCTTTATAAATTTATGTATTTATATACAAATTAAAAAAATTGCTATTAGGTCGGTTTTTGGAACTGATATTTGCACAACTTCTTTGATTCTAAAATGTTATCATACCAGGTTAAATTTTCGTCCTAAAGTTCTCTTGGTCCTCTTTGTCCTCTTATAACCTAACTTTTTCATGATCTCTTCTTCATGTTCCTCAGCAAAATTTGCTAGAGTCGATAAGAAATTGAGCTGCAGCAAGATCAACTTACTCTATGTGACTTAGTTTAACCTTTAGCTCAAATCCAGATCTTATCCTCTTGCCTGTGATGTGACAACTGTTCAATGTGACTCGGTCTTGTTGTGATCTTAAATTCTATTTACAGGCGTGTTTGAGCCATATTATTTT
>CAIGRL010047327.1:0-12421 GCA_903798325.1 Fraxinus xanthoxyloides
CTCTCTAAATTTATATATACTCTCTATTATACGTAATACTCCATCCGTCTCATTTATATAAACTGATTTTATTTTTCATGACTAAGAAGTTTCATTCGATGTCATTGAAAAAGTAATTTTTGCAAATAGTTTTCTTAGTTTACCCTTATTTGATTATCAACAACTAGTAGTAGTACTTCAAAATAATGTGATAACTAGACAAATTAAATATTATGACTAATTTAAACTTTACTTCCTTTGAGAACTATGTGTATATATTTGGATGATTCCAATAAATATGTAAATTGAGATCTATACAATTTCAAAATTAAGTGGGAAAAATTGGTTGTAACTAGGCCAAATTAAATAAGGGTATACTAGTAAACTAACAAAATAAATAATTTCTCAATAAAGATACAGGGCTATATAAATGGGACACGGAGTATATTTTTTTTATAAATATACATGTATTTTGTAACCTTTTTTTTTTTTTGGTAAAACGTTTAGGAGAAGATTCTTTTGGAAGAAAATACAAGATTGCGTGAAAAGGTAATTCTTTCAATTCCAAATTTAATCTTGCAGTTCATGTAAATACTAGGAAAGTTATACAGTTGGACTTTTGGCAGCTATAAACTTTTTCTGAACTTGGATTTTGATTTAAGAAAACTGTTATTTTACATTGGTTTCAAGATTATGGTATATATTTCCTGCCTATGAAACATTGTTGGCTTGTTTGTGAAGGTCTCTTGTGCAGTAGTAGACAACATTAAGGAATAAAACGAAGTTAATTTTTTTCCTTTTTATTATATGTCTAGTATTGCTTCTTGTATTTTTTGCTATTATAATTCTCAAAATATCAAGTAGCACTACAACAAAAATAACGTTTTACAACATGCAAAAGGCAACATTCATTAATTGAGTGTTGCTAAACGGATCTATCGTAGTATTTTAATAAGTGAATGTTGTAATTGGTTAATATAATTGAGATTTGACGACATTTTTTAAATACATGTTGCTAATATCGTATTTTGCAACGTTCATTAACTGTTGCGAAATTTATTTATTTTTTGCAACGTTTATTTACCGTTATTAAAAGTTCGTTCTGTAGCAACTTTCAACAACTGTTGCTGAAACTTTTAATATAGCTTTAAGTTCTATCATCTTACAGCGATAGATTTGTATTTTCTGAATGTTTTTCATATTTTATAGGTTTAGTGCCTTACCTCCCCGTCTGAAATCTATTTACTTCCTATTTTAATAGACTGGTAGAGGTTCATTCTAAACACCCAATGTGTATGCAAATTTTCTCAAAATATAGAGTCCATTTATGTTCTAACTTTGTGATTGCTTGATAGTGGTCTTCTGTTCATTTACAGTTAAGTATCCAATTTAAAACTTCTTGCAGAAGGCATCAACTTTCTTTTACATTAAATCTTATGTGTGTTTTGTACATTTTTAATAGAATTTATTCTATATATGATGCCTGCAGTGTGGATTAGAGCCAAATCAGACGCCAGAAAAACGGAAAGAAAATGCTAGTTGCAGCCAAAGTACAGTGAGCTTAGACGTGGTGACTGATCTGTTTATTGGCCTACCTCCAGTCCATAATGGCTATTGACAGTCTGGATTTATCAAGTTCCAAGTAAATTCATATTTCAGTTGATCATTTCCAGTAAATATGTTGAAATAATTATTATTTTATTTTTAGAGATTTGCATGGCATATGATGAATAAATCAGTTGCAGTGTGTGAGTATTTGTGCTATACTCATTGTAATATATGTAAAAGTTTCAGATTTTAATTACAATGAGGAAAATATAATTTTGGCAAAAAATTGTGCTTTCAGTTGATTTGTATACGTGTACTGGTTTTAGGGTTATTTTTTTTGGAATCTTAATTCCAAATATTATTGAAAATAATGCTGCCAACTGCCAAGTAAATTAATTCCTCCTGTACAAAACCTGATAGGAGACAGTCAAATAATTGATATATGCAATAACAACATGCACGTGAACACTTGAACGCTAGAGGTCCACCTGAAAGTCTTCATTATTAACCTTGAATGCGACGCAAGATTTCTCTCCAGCCGGCATCAGAGATTTTTATGTCATAGGATAAAATTAGAAACATGACAATCAAAGAGGGTTAGTCGGTTAGATATCACCAAAAAAGTGTCTTTATTGGGATGAGCAGAATTCCCTGCTGGCTGTACGGGTTTGAACCAAGAAAGTGAATTCTGATCTCAATGTACGGGTTTGAACTTAATCCCAAATATCAACTACAGATCCCACATTTTGACGAAGAATGTGCAAGCTGCCCGGCTCCCCATTTTTTTCTCTTTCTTGAATTTTACGTTTAAATGAGTAATATGTCACGTACTAAAGTATGGATCATCCTCCACCCACTTATACAAATCGAACACACATTGAGTCCCACACATTCATGCTCGAGAAATATTTTCGTTATGTGGATATCAAAATTTTGGTATGTATCTTCATGAGTTGTTGATTTTATCCAGTAAATGAATAGTATAAATGATGAGTAAAGTGTCGAGTCCGAGAAAATATAACGTTACTTATATAACAAACACAATCAATGATTCTAACAATGATTTTATCCAACCATGTACTAAAATAAGCAATTAAAAAGGAAACAAATATTAGAGTTTTTATCAAATCACAAAAGGTCATTAGGATCACGAATTCATTGTTAACCTACTTTAATACTCAATTACATTTTTACAATTAACTCTTGATTTATATTGATAATCAATATCTTTTGTGCTAAGTTTCTCTCCGAGACAAATTAATTCAATTTTATCTATGATCCAACTACATTTTTATGAAAACTGCAAATAGATAAAAATGCAAGAATATCAATTAAGATTGGAACAAGCATAGAAGTATATTTATCTTCTATAGGATCTAGTATTTTTTTTATTACTATATACTAATATATACCGAACTTCTTGAAAACAATATAAATCACACACACACACACACGCTATAATAGTGAACAGATATCAAAATGGAATAAAGGAATATAAACCATCAAACAATCACAAGAATTCAAACTAAAAACGAGCAAATAGCTAATCAAAGAGTTCACAAGTTTTTACCATTAATCCTAGTTAAAAACTTCAGCCAAACATGCTTAAATTGCAAGAACACATCTTTAGATGAGAATTCATCACCTGATTTCTAAATAATGGAAGAAAAATAGAACTTTCATCAAATCTCTTCAATGGATCTCGAATGATCTTCCTTCTCCTTGCTTTGGCTCCAAGAAAATGTCGAATGATTACTTCATCAATAAGAAAACTCTTGTATTTTGCCTCCTATGATTTTTCTATGATGTCTCCCAAGAATTTGATAGATAATGATATGAAAATCTTCAAAATATAAAATAATGATGCCGAAATAGGACCGACGACAACAACAGTTTGCTTAACGGCGATCGGATTGTGGCAAATCCTAAGATTTCTGCTACGCACTTTGAGATAACTTTCGATCCACAACTTCAAATTATAATCTGTTTTTCATGTTGAACTTTAAATTTATTGATTTTTTAATGGTATATCATTTTCCTATGAAGATCTTTGTAACAACAAACAAACTTTGTGCTTTAATTTTCCCAAATTAAAAATTACGATCTGTTTTTCGTTTTGTTTCTCTTTGGTTATTTTATGCCTAAGCTTCGTAGCTCATTAATGCTAACACTATTATTTAAGCAGTAAATCACTCATTTTTATAGATTAATTTTTTTTGGCAAATTAGGCCAAATGCTCTCAAAGTTAACTAATTTGATTGAGGCAATTATATTCACATAATATTTTCTATTTCTTGCATCACCTTTTAATTGCACTTAATGTTCTTAATTTTATTCATTATAGTACTTATATCCTAACAGTTTTTCATGTCATTCTAATCCTTGAACTTTTCATTAGTTAATACATTTTATATTTAATAAAAATTTTATATCCAAAAATCCGTTGAAACGAAGTAAAAGAACTTATTTTCAATCATAAATAAATAAAAAGTGCGAAAAAATAAGAATTCGACGAAAAAAAGTTAAGGAAATAATTGCTACAATGAATAAAGATTGATGAATATAACTGCAATTAAAATGTGGTGTATCAAATAAATTTTTTACCATTACTATAACCACCCTTTGATTAATACCATATTTAACTAACTAAATCATTTAAGAATGTATTGAATACGTTCTAAAACTACCCTAAACCCCAAGAGTGGTGCGAGTTGCCACCAGGTTATTCAATCTGTACTAGAACAAATTTGAAGGTGAATGACCAAAAAGCATTGCCAGTTAGCCCAATTTATATGAACTAAGGCTCTTTAAGAATCGGTTAACCGGTAAATTACCCTCAAATCTCGGAAAATCCTCACCTTTACGGTGGGTTGATGTATCAAGAAATGAATTTTGCAACGAGTACCTCGGGATATGTGTTCAAAGGGTGCTCTTGAAGAGTACTTATACTACAAGAGTTTTATGTTTTCCCTACAAAATTTATTTGTAGCGAAATGTTCTTATTTGTGGGAAAAAATTCCTTTGTAGGTGAAATAAAATTTGCAGGCACATTTGTGGAACAACATTGAGGAAATAGGTAAAAGAAGATAGAGTTTTAAAATTTGTGGGCTTCAGGTTTTCCCTATGAATAATCTAGAGACGAATACAATATATCGCATAAGTTTTTCCTTGAGACAAAATTATTCGTTTGTTAAAGTTAATTTTGTCCACGAAACGGTTTCACTTTTTCCTACAAATTATGTTATGGGCTAAATCGTGTTTTTTCCTAAAAATAAATTTTATATGGAATGAATATTTGTGAGCTAAAATATATACATTTTCCCCTAGAATTAAAAATTTGTAACAACATGATACAGATTATTTTGTGAACTAAACCCTGTTTTTTGCTACAAACAATTTTTTGTTGAAAAAGCATATTTGTTGGCTATTATGAAACAATTCGTAATAAGAAATTAAATTATTTTTATATAATTTATTTGTTATTTATATTAAAGTAAGTTTTTAACTTTATTAACTGCTTCATACTGCGTATATTGGAAGAAAATGTCCCAATGTCTTGAAGGGAACCATCTCCCAAACGTCTTGGCTTCACACCTAGAACGCTTAAATAGTTAAGGAAGAGTACAATTTTTATGAAAAGGCAACCAGGATGTATTTCTTTCTCAACTTGATTCATAAAAGCCTTGTAAAAATGAGGATATTTTTCATCTGCTATGACAAGGACATATGCAAGAAGATTAACTAGTCAATTAAGTCAAAAACAATAAATAAGCGATAGAGGTTCAAAGGCAACTCAAACATATTTATCAAATTTCCCACGTTCTGTTCTCGTCTTCTAATATGTCCTCATTATCTTCATCATTCCTGAGCTCATCTAGGGTAACCACTTCTGTTAAGCATAAACCATGGTGGCTGGAGCACCAGGTTGTTGTAACATGAATCTCTACAAGAGAAATGGTATAAAGAAATGNGAGAAATGGTATAAAGAAATGGACCTACTCTGGTACTAATTTGTTCATATAAATTGAATTCTAATCATTCACAAAATAATGGCCATTAGCAAAGATCTTGGATATAGGGAAGTAAATAAAAAGAAGAAGGGAGATAGATGATACAAATGATTACAACGTGCTTCCATTTGTCAAAATGGTATGGATTTCCCAGTTCGCAAATTTACTCAAATCTGCAGCGACCTTCTTTCTAATGAAAATATTTTCTAAATAAACCGGGTAATGCATAAGAAGGAAAATGAAAGAAGACCCAATAGGAAAATTTTCAGAATCAGACGAGTAAAGGTGAACCTTAGTTAAAAGTCAAAAAGATACCCGAGTCTAAAATTGTTAGAAAAGTCTTTAGATCCCTTACCCGAAAGGTTTAGACCTAAAGTCACTGCGATTAAAGAAAGTAAGGACTCAGATGCAGTAAAAATTGAAGAACTCGTAGGATCCCTTCAAATTTGTGAACTCATTGTTTCTCAACCTAAAAAGGTTAAATCCACATCAATAAATACTGTTAGAGAAGAGAAGAGTGAATCTACTGATATTGAGACGTTTAGGGACGACGAAATTCCTACATTTTTCCTCTACTCATCCATCCATTGATATTCCATTGTCTTCTACTTTAGCTCTTTCTCCCACTGAGTCAGTTCCTCCACCCGCTGATATTCCTTATGTTCCCGTTGATCCGTCTGTTGCACTCATGAGACAGATGATCGTGCTGATCTAGCAGCAGACTCAGATGATGGCAGAGCTTACACAGCTACGAGCAGAGCTTACACAGCTACGAGCTACAATTGATCGACACACTATCGAGTTTACTACGCTTCATGGTACTGTTAGATGCATTCAGTGAGGGCTTCGTTGGATTCGTCGCCACTAGGATGATGGTGCAGCTTCAGAGAAGTTGACTGATTCTGATGATGCTTTTAGGTTACCTCTTGTCATTTTGTGAAAAAAGGAGGAGTAGATATAGATTTTGAGTAAATATTGGAGTAGATATTTTTTTGCTTTAACATGATTTATATGTTTTTATCTACTTTACATGATGTATCTAAAACTTTTGATTATACGATATAATCAGTTTTGCTAGATTAAGTTTTAATATTTTGTAGTATCAATGTTTCGTTTTGGTATGTTTGGTTGCATTGTTATTACGTTTTAATTTAGCATATGATATGAAACTGAAAAGATGCATTATCAATTATAAACTGCTTAAATCACTTTTACACTTTGAACTGTTCTTATTCTAAATACTGTTTTACATACATTTTACGTTGGGTATTAAAGTTGTCTATTTAAAGAAACATGTATTGAAAAATGAAATGCAAAATTCTTTCAAGATAGTTATTGGTTGTGTCAGTTGTTTTGAGTCTATAATTTATTTTACTACTGCCTTGACTTAGATTGTAGTTTTATCACAGAATATCAAGTGGAGAGTTTGTTAGGTATTTAATGTAATTGGTAGTTCCGTGAAAAAAAAAGACTAAAGTTGATATGTTGTAAAGAGTCAAGGACCAATGTGCAATTAATGAAAGTTGTGATATTTTAGGTTTAGGGTTTGAGAATGGGAAAGAAGGAAAAACGGAGTGGAATTTCGCTAAACTGTTGCCAAATCTTGGTTCGAGCGCCAGAAACAGAAACTTCATGGCCCGACTGTCGCCCCATCCTCGCTCTCACCCTTCGTTCGAGTGACAATGTTATCCGAAATTTTTTTGATTCGTTTTTTAAAGGCTTTTTTTCTGACTCATTCATTCCCTAGCATACATATAAATATCCAAATGCCACAGAACGTGATTTCTAAGATTGATCATTAAGAAAACTCTTAGCTTTTTGTATTCTCTTCATCCTTTGAGATTTAACCTTCATTCTTCATAATGAATTGTTCTTGACAGTGAGAAAAACATTGAGATCTTAAATTCAAATACCAAACTGCTACTTCTTTCATATCAGTCCGAGTTTATGAAGAATAAGGAAATGTGACTGAAGTTTCAGTATTTGAAAAACGCGGTGTTCTTCGTGAATTCATAGGAGATAGATGATTTCGCAAAGTTTGAAATTGCTACAGGAGAGCGTAATCCAGGAGAGTTTTGGAAACTGCAATTAGAAGTTGGTGTATGTGCACAGAATCTAGGTAAGCTCTTGAAATTGCCATCAGGAGGTCAGAAAATACGTGTTGTCGTCTACTCTGGTAGACTGTAAGTTATAAATCGTTTATAAAACGATTCTTATGTTTATTTATTGCTTATATAATGTGGTATTTCAATATAGGAATAATTGAATTGCATGATTAACCGTCTAGAATAATAATTAATTAGTGACTTGTTATTATTTAATTGTTAAGTAATTTTAATTTCGCATTACCTATTCACCCCCTCTACGTGTTGTTAGTGTCGAACTACGTATTTTTGATACAAATAATCAATTGAAGTAATCAAAAAGAAAAATATATCAATAATATTCAATTAAATAAGTACAGTTCGGAAAATACAAGTCAAATTAGATATAATGAGTCCAGACACATTCTATATACACAGTTTGATAGGAGAAAATGCAAATTTAGGTTCTTATTACTTGAAAANAATAATTGAATTGCATGATTAACCGTCTAGAATAATAATTAATTAGTGACTTGTTATTATTTAATTGTTAAGTAATTTTAATTTCGCATTACCTATTCACCCCCTCTACGTGTTGTTAGTGTCGAACTACGTATTTTTGATACAAATAATCAATTGAAGTAATCAAAAAGAAAAATATATCAATAATATTCAATACTAATAATCAATTAAATAAGTACAGTTCGGAAAATACAAGTCAAATTAGATATAATGAGTCCAGACACATTCTATATACACAGTTTGATAGGAGAAAATGCAAATTTAGGTTCTTATTACTTGAAAATTTGATTGAAAAGTGAAAATTTATAGTAAATGTGATATTTTGTAGAGAAATTATATACAAATTTTAAAAAATTAGAAAGGTTAAGATTTTATTAAAAATCGCGAGGAAATGAGAGTAAGAAAAAGAGAAACAATTCAAATTTATTATGATTTTGCCCCTATTTGGTGGAGATTTATATCAATTTTTTTTTGTAAATTTTGATACAAGTTAAATAATTATGGATTTCATGAAATATGTTATTAAAATTAATTATTAATTTTGATTTAGATTAAAATTTAGATTTCGATTGATACCAAACATGACTTTATTAAACATAAAAAAAATCTTCAAAAGTTGGGGGGTCACGTGACCCCCCGGGTTAGCCTATACTCTGCACCTTAGATTTTCAAATCCTCTTCAAAAATCTCCTTACAGTACGGTTAATAGTTTCTTCATGGAATGAATGTCTCATATGGACTGCCACTGTAACGGCGCATGCCAATAATCGAAGTGGTGAAGCCAGCACCTGGGAAGAAATGAGGGAGGCAGATCGACGGAAAAATGAGGAAGTCGGATTGGGAGGCAGCGGATTTCTAATTGGGCTAAAACTATATCTATTTATTAGTGAATACATTACTTGTACATAATGGTGTCCACCCCCTAATATAGAGGGACCCATGTGAGGGGGTGGACACTGTTATGGACAATGCATTATATACGTGTAACATCACCCATTTATTAAAAGCCCGACATGCATGTTCGGATTTTTGTCGTACGATCGTTTTTTAAAGTATTGTTTTTGAGCGTTTATAAGATTTTCAGTGATTTTAGTAGCCTTTTTTTTAAAATTTTCCAACCTATGGTTGATATTTTATTATCCACCGATTTTGAAAGTTTTTTAAAAGAATAAAATTGTGTGTGTGTGTGTGTGTGTGTGTATCATTTAGTAAAATTTTCTTTTATATAAAGTTTTATTTATATATAAGTGATATTTTACTTATGTAATTTTAAAATATAATTTAATATTAATTTTAAAAATTAAATAAATTTAAATATTTACTTAAAAATTTGAGTTAATATTTTTTACTTATAAGTAACTTTTTACATTTTATAAATATTTTTTTGTCTTATTAGTAATTTTTTTTTATCTTTTAATAATTTTATACATAAAAAGTAATTTTTTACTTATAAGTAATTTTTAATTATAATGTAATTTTTCTTATTTTACATGTAATATTTTACTTATAAGTATTTTTTAATTATAATATATATATATTTTAATTATAAATTTTTTTAGTTAATATATTTTAATTTACAATTTAGTTTCAAACAAAATATGTTGGTTGTAAATAATTATTTTATAAATTGTGAAATTAGAAGAGAACGAGAGAAACGGTCAAAACCCGCCGATTTGATGAGTTAAACGAACCGCTCAAAATTACACTACATCGATTTTGGGTGATTTTTAAACTATCCAAAATCGGTGCTAAAAAAAATTAGTAGGTACCGATTTTCCCAACTTATCATAAATAGTGCCACCAAAATCAGTCAAAACCGGTTGGAAAAAAAAAAAAAAAACTCTCGAGCATGCCTTAAGGGGCAAATTAGGGTGGATGACTAGTTTGGTGACTCCTATCCCTTTCCATTCCGTTTCATTATTGGAGGCTGCTAAAGGTGATATTGAATCAAGATTCAATACCTGGATTGTGCAGCTACGGGAGGCGAGATTCAGCAACAAATTAGGGCAAATTAATCGAATTCCATTTCTGATTTCTCTTCTACAATTCAAGGTGTGCGGGCGTGCAGACAACTACGTGGTTAGGCGAGTCGGCGATAGATTTATATTTGTTGTTATATTGCTTTCTCTTCTTGTTAATGTGTCAAATTTCTCTCTCTTTTTACCTTGTGAAAAGTTCAAACTTTGTTTCAAAATTCATTTAATTGCACAAAAAGTTATATGAAAAAATATATATATAAATACCTCATACTTGTACAATGTACTTGTAGTCTGTAGAATTGAGGCATCATTTGCTTTTGTGTATTTGCCTTGAGAGAATTCTTGTTAGTTTTCTAATTACATTTTAGCACCAGTTCTTCCTGGTTATCGATTTGAAATTTGGCATTATCATATAATTGAACTTGGATTTAAGTTGGTAGAAGAAGGATAAGAGAAATTTGGTCCGAAGTTGATCTTCACGCTTCCCGCTTAGCTACAGGTTTTTGATTTTTTTCCAAAACGATGATGATTTTGAATTTGATTGATTATTATTGAGATTTGACTCATTTATTTTTAATAGTGGTTTTTCCATAGGTTGATAATCTTATTTGTGCATCTATTCATTCAATTGATGATTGTTAATTTTCTCATAGATTACGGAAAGATTTTATCAACCTAAACAAAAGTCACAACCTAATTCTTCTAGTGGTGCATTTAGTCCCACCAGTGCTACTACTTGTAGTTGAACACGAGTTTTTAGTCATTGGTAACACAAAGAAGTTTCAAGCTCAGTTCAATGTGGATGATGCTGTGTCTCAATTCTAAATATTAATAAATGAGCTCGTCATTTCAACGGCCGTCCTAACTCACGACAATTCCTAGATCTGCTACTGTAGAGACCAAAGTATGGCAATAACTTCATCTTCTCCGATAAGCATGAGGTTGAGAACATGCGAGAATAATGTAATTGAATTTTAGGGTTTGATTTTATATAAAATTAATTATTTTTTTTCTTTTCTCCTTTTTTCAGTTTTCACTTCAAATATACATTTGTAGGGATTAAGAATAAAATAAAAATAATAAAAAAATTCCTGCTAATTATTAGTCAACAAACATGTCAAATAATTTTTTTTTTTGAAAAAAATAAAAATATCTTGCCCATAAATTCTTTTGTCGAGAAATATTTTTTTGAAGGCGCAAGTATAAAAATTTGAAACAAATCGTAGCCCTATAAAATAATCAAAATAAATAAAAAAAATTCGTGCTAATTATTAGCCAACAAACATGTCAAATATTTTTTTTTGAAAAAAAATATATCTTGCCCATAAATTCTTTTGTCGAGAATTTTTTTTTTGAAGGCACAAGTGTAAAAATTTGAAACAAATCGTAGCCCTACAAAATGTCGTTTTTGTAGGGGAAAAGTGAACTTCGCCTACAACTACAAATTTAGATTTTTAATGGAAAATTTGTAGGGAAAATATAAATTTCTTGGAGTAATTAATGATTGAAAATTCATTTTTCGAAAAATTCCAGTAGCTCTAGATGAATGCCAGAGCTTATTGCGTATAAGATTTGGGCACAACAGACTTGCCGATGAGGTACAAGATGGTTTTTGGAGTAGTCCTCACGTATCGCTGGATTGGTAAAAATTGATTGAAGGCAAGCTAGATTTTGTTCATTTTGTATTTGAATTAATGATTTTGTCATGGAATGTTAAAGGGAAATTTGTTAAGTCCAGAGTGTATTGGCAAAGTTCCGTGTCCAAAAGTCATTTTATCAACTTGTATTTAGGATTAAGTTGTCGGGGGATGGAAGTGTCTTCAAAAGGAATCAAAGCCAACTTAAGAAGATCAAGTCAAGACAAAAATCGCTTGCTGGCTATCAAGTGAACCACTCGAATGGGTTCAGCAGTTTCGGACTGCTCACTAGCTGCCCAAGGGGCATTCGAGAGGCTGTGTCATCTAGGCAAGACCTAGCTCACCTTTTACAATCCCAATTAACCCATAGCACTCCATATTATAAATACCCAAGGGAGACTCTGTCCACATTGTGTGTTAAAACTATATTTCTTTAAGAGAATACATTTTTGAAGATCAAATACTCATTCCATAATTCTCTTGCCTTAACTACAAGATTAAAACATAAAAAATCGAAAAGATCGAAACACCAAATAAACCTTTACCAAATATCTTTCAAAGTTCTGAAGATCCAGAGGTGACCGGAGTGTTTGTTAGTGAAGCATAAGTTTGTTTTTGATGATCTACGAGGAGAAAAGTGTTATTGCTTCTCTATCCAAATA
>CAIGRL010047358.1:0-14193 GCA_903798325.1 Fraxinus xanthoxyloides
AAACCTTTCAATTTTGCAATTACGTAAATCAACAAAATTCTGACAATAAATCAAACATGAAATCTCTGGAAAAAAAATTCGTTACTATTCATGTTTTTTTTTTCAAACGCAGGTTATGAAAAAATGCATATGGGTCTATAGAAAATTAAACATTTGCTTTGATACCAAACTGTAACGCCCCAAAATTTCAAAAAAAACAATGGAGTGTTACAAAATATCAATATTCGCGGAACCGATAAAATAATATTCTTTAACTAAACATAATTGGGAAATTAATAATGAAAACAAATTAATTATTTTTTTGAACAAATGGAATAAACTAATACTTTAAAAGAAAAAAATAAGCTTAATATTTTATCTCTTCGATCACCCTTGGTAATCCGCTGCACCATCCTGCCATGGCTACAATCGACCCGAACTAGCCTGTAAAATTTTGTAAGAGTGAGTATTTTGACAAACACCCAGTAAAATACGTGCAGTTTTCATACGCAATTACATAACAATAACATAAACAATTCATGCGGCATTTCTCTTTATGGAGTATATCGGTGACCAAACGAGATACCCATCATTTCTCATTTCGAATTCCCGAAGGATTTCACATTTCGTTAGGTCGAACCCGAAGGTCCATTGACAATTCATGTATAAATTACTGAACATAAAATTATAAGGAAACAACCCACTTGAACAAAAGTATCTAACCTTGATTGATCAAACGAGCTTTTGATAATAAAAATGTACTTATGATAATAAAAATGTACTTAGAATTTACAACTGCTTTATACGAAAGTTGTTGTGTAAAATTCTGTGTTAGTGAATTATGAGACACTGTCACACTATTTATAGTTGAAAAATTTTAGTGGTTGAGTTATAGTGAAATTGTGATGGAAAATCGTATTTATCACATTTGATAAAATTGAATTGATAGTAAAAAAATCACAAGGTGACACGTGTCCAAAATACTTATCACAACAGAAATGTGGTTGCAACTTGATTTTAAATGTAATTCTAAAAACAAAAATAACAATTACGATTCATGTGGCTATACATCCCAATTAACTTTGATTTTAAATAAAAAAATATTAAATTACAATTTAAGACAAAAATCTTTTTCGACCTCAATAACTTGGACCTCGCCTATCCAAATTAACTTTTTCTTAAGCTTATTTTGCATGATTAAAAACGAGCTATTTANATCACATTTGATAAAATTGAATTGATAGTAAAAAAATCACAAGGTGACACGTGTCCAAAATACTTATCACAACAGAAATGTGGTTGCAACTTGATTTTAAATGTAATTCTAAAAACAAAAATAACAATTACGATTCATGTGGCTATACATCCCAATTAACTTTGATTTTAAATAAAAAATATTAAATTACAATTTAAGACAAAAATCTTTTTCGACCTCAATAACTTGGGCCTCGCCTATCCAAATTAACTTTTTCTTAAGCTTATTTTGCATGATTAAAAACGAGCTATTTAACGAGACCCATATTGATATACATTTTGTCGCTTTAACAATATCTAAATATTTGTAACCCAAAATCGAAGTTAATACATATATCTATTTAGTACTTCAACTTTAAAAAAAGAAAAATATGGGATGTAAATTTTCGGGGTACTACATGGTTCCCCTGCTCGATTGTTTTGTTGGATTCTCAACATTTGGATCTAGTGGCTAGGTAGATCAATATTGCAAGCCCTTGTCTCGATGTGATTCTCGCATACTACACCAATTTCATTTGGGGTAAAACAATTTATGCAATAACGATATATCGAGGTGAAAACCTCTAATTCATGCAGTATAGGTCTCCCTAATATGACATTATAGTTGGAAGAAAGTTCAACAACAACAAAGTAAGTCAAGATTCTTCTTTGACAAAGGAGTTCGCCTAACTCTACACTTATAATGATTTGACCTCGAGCTTTAATAGGATCACCATAGAACCCTTGCAACCTCCTGGAGTACAGCTGGAGGCAACATTCTTAGATTCCCATCTGTTCTAAAATTTGGGAGTACAACACATTGACTGAGCTCCCATTATCCACCAAAGTCCGATGCACTTGTATCCTAGCAACAGTCACAGTTATCATGAGTGCATCATTTTGGTCTACAATATCCCATATGAATCTTCTTATAAAAATCCAAACCATTCTAAGTTTGACGTAGTGTTAATGTCAGACTCCGGTAATCTCACATTATAATTTTGCCAGATGCAGGCATCGCATGCTTGTCTGCGCCTTACTTTTCTAGATCCTTCAAGGCATTGATTAACACTTACTAACATTCTAATCTCAGCTCGGGATAAAAGATTCTGAGCTTGAAGACCTAGCTAAATTTGTTGAGTCAGTGATTAGGTTGTTGATCGCCAACTTGGTTCGTTTCTCTGAGTTTAGCCACAAATTCTTGCAGATGACCTTGTCGAATTAAGGATTCTACATCTTCCTTCGGATTTCTACAGTTGTCAGTGTTATGTCCTATAGTCCTGTGATATCAGCAGTACCTCCCTTGATTTTTCCCTGCTAATTCCTTTTTCCGAAGTGGGAGCCAACGAAACATTTATTTTCTTTCTACTTGTAAGAAGACTTCCTGCAGAGTGGTATTTAGTGGATCATAATCATGAAAACTATCAAGATAAGGTTTAGAACGACTTCGATCCCTCCTGTCTTTTCTCTTTTCGTGACTGAAGTCTTTATCCACTTTTTTTCCTTCTTTGCTTGGTGTGAAAGGTGTGGGTTTACTTTGGGTTCATCGTGTCTGATGTGGCTTTCTCAGCACTTATAGGTTTCTCAGCCTAATTTAGGAACTTATAGTATGTCTGAGGTCTATCCTAACGTATAGACCACTAGAACCTCGTTCTATGCCTTAGCCCGAAAAGGACTGCCACAAGTGCAGAATCATTAGAGGTCTTTTCAACTTCCATGGACTAGTTATTAAATTTGCTGAGATAACTTTTAAGTGATTCAGTCTTTCCTTGCTTGATGCTTATCAAGCGCTCCTTAGGCGTAGCTCTTGCTTTAGAACCCATGAACTGGGCACAAATGTAGTGGAGAGGTTGTTCCAATTTTTTATTGATCTTTAATGTAGCCTTCTAAAACATCTTTGTGCTTTATCTCCCAAGGTCAACGGAAAAGCGTGATACATTATGACATCTCTTGCTCCTTGTAGTTCCATCTAAGAAGTGTACTTGTCTAAATAGCTGAAAGGATCTCCTTCTATTTTGTACCTAGTCAATTGTTGCATCTTAAGTTTTTTAGGCAAGGGTTCAGCATGGATATTTTAGTGAATGGTGTTTAGCATTTAGTGAGATATTCCTCCAGGTTTCTTTTGTCCTTAGCTTCCAAATCAACAATGTGTTTTCTCAAGGCGCTTATTTTAGGCTCTGGTTGTTCCAATAATTGTTTCAGTGTTCGCTCAAAGGTGTTAGGGAGTGCTGAGAGCCATGTCAATCAAATACACTGCTAGCTTTCCTAGCAATATGCTTTGCTGTTATGGGAAAGCTCCTAATCTCTTTAGTTCGGCTTTTGGAGGATTATTCTATTGAGAATTGGAGAGTCCTTCTGGTGGGAGGTCGTCTAGTTTTCTCCCTATGTGGAGATTCCTCCTCGGTTCTTGTGGTGGAGCGTGAATTTGGTTTCGTTTCAATCTATCAACTACGTTTGTCAACTTTTCAATGGCTTTCCTTATTACAGTCATTTGAGGGTCGACAACTTCATTTTGACCTCGTCTTCTTCCAGCATTTTGTGGATTGCTAGTTTGTTTAGGACAAGTGTGAGATTGATTTATGGACGTTGAAAAATCATCCATGGTGATATTTCTTAGTGGATTTTATGGAAAGGTAGGGCTGCTTTTACAAGTTAGGTGTCTTCCTTCTAGCGACAAACTATTGGTGTCAAAAATTGGATAAACAAGATTCAAGCCAACTTAAAATGTAAATGAGAATTTTCTAGGTAGTGATTTGCAAATTACGATTGTCACCAACAATACTTGCTCTTGTTTATTTTAAGGAGGTATTTGAAATATGAGATTTCTTCTTCTTCCTTTTTTTAGCTATCCTCCCTTTTATCAAGGTTCTCATTGTCCTTTTATGAGGAAGGATTTACATGCATACTTCATTTCCCTTTCTTATCAGCTACAGTAATGAGTTGAGAAAGTACATCATCAACATGTTTAGATTTGTTGGTGAGCTTGGCTTGTCAAGTTATCATGAGTTAACCTTACACGTGGTCCTTAACAATTAATGAATTATTTAGGGAATGAAGTTAAGACGTATAATTGGTTGAATTGATGGGCGCTGATGTAAGACCTTCTATATGTCACTTGTCCATTGATTGTACGTACAATGTGTAAGGAACCTTCAATCATTATGTCCGATCAAACCTGAGTAAATAACATAATCCGAGCTGATCTCATATATCTGAGCTCACATTATAATAGGCTTAATGCATATAACAAACTCTACTTAACGACTACAGAGATCAGATGCTAACAACTATGAATGTTATTCTTGAAAGATTTAATATATTTGAAGTATAATTTTAGTGATATTATAATGAGGGGGAGTAAATTCGTGTTGTATTCTTTTTCTCTTGACCAAGGTTTTGTCCACTGGGTTTTTCTAATAGTTTTTAACAAGACAGCATTAGTAGTGTACTCAAAAAAATAAATGTACACTTTTTTCTTCAATAGGATTTTTCTAATAAGGTTTTTATGAGGAATATTTTTTGTGTAATGAATGACCATAACATACGAAACATTTGCTCTCAAAATAATATTCGTATATGTATGAGACTCCCAAAGAGATCTAAAAGAGCTATTTTCCACATCATGTTATTACGGTCATCAAAGATTGATAAAATATCTCATATGAAGACGATGTTACTTGAAGACTATACAAGATAATATGATATATATTTCACTGGGAATTGAAATATTTGAAGAAGTTGACATAAAAGAGAATGATGAATTGATACAAAAATTGAAATCAGATGGAGCAGTTTTACTCTTTTTCCTTCAATCAAGTTTTGTCCCACTAAATTTTCTTGATAAAGTTTTAACGATGCGGCTTTTTAATACTCCGAATTATTTATATTCTTTTTTTTTTATTTGTTGACATTTTTGTCGCATTGAATATTTTTTTTTTTTTGGGTTAAACAAGGTTTCAATGAGATAGTTATTTAGTAAATAGTCATTAAAGGGAGTGTTGTAAATAAAGTAGTATTTGAGAATGATAATTATACCTATATAGCCTTAGATTCTATTACAATTGTATTCATACTTCCCTACATATATATATATATATAGGACTTTAGTTCTTAATAAAATATATAAATCTGTTGACTTCTCTATTGTTCTCTTTTTCCTACTCTATTTTATAACGTCAACAACCATTGGCGGAACCAACACCGACAGCCGCTCGTTCTGGCTCCACCTTTATGAATAATTGAAAAGATTAATAAGTTCGGCGTGACCATAGAATTTGGCAAGGAACTGAGGAAGAGAGTGACAATGACTTGGGATTCTGGAGATTTGATCTATTGAGGGCAAGGCGTGAGAGTGCCGTCACAACTGCAACCTTTGCGAAGGTGTAGATGGAGAGGAATGCACGCACTGAAGGTGTATAGTGTTGTGTGATTGGGTTTATGATATAATGTGGGGCCATGTTTGGGCAGTAGGAAGAAAAATGTACTTGCAAATTTTGGAACCTTAACTAGGTGCAGTCTTTAGATGCAAACATTAAGCCCTAACTATTTCAACACCAAAATTTTTATAAATATGTTATATCTTTATTGTATTAAAAAAATTTATTCTAGGTAAATTGTCATATTTATGTCCAACATTTTCTCATCGTATTTTTTTAATTAAGCTGTTAAATATTTAGTCGTACTTTTGCATTTGCTATTTCTTCTTGCTTGTTTTAAAATACAAGAGATAAATAAAAAGTTTTATTATATTTTAACAGAATTTTTGGGCGAAAATCGTCATCAGGAACAAAATTGTAAATATTTGGATGAAAATCGTAAATGCATCATAATTTAAAGGTCCATTTTTCTTTTGGGATTAGATTTTAATAATATAATTATAAATTTTATAAGAATTATGAAAATTACAAGGAAAAACGTGCCTATAGATTAGAAAATCTCCCATTTTTACTTCTAAATTTTACTCGTTGGCTATTGGTTTGGGCATACTACTTAGACCCATGCGTCAACTCATATATATTATGTTATATCCCATTTTATATTAGTCAAAAGTCAAGATTTTTATTTAAAATCAAATGTTCGACTTGTCAAATTCAAGTAGGGACTTAAACAGAATAAATTATTGTATTGTGGTTTATCTTACAATTGACAATATTTAAGGGTTTAAGATGGACATCATTTAAATTTGGGGAATTACTTGTCTATCATTGAAAGATAAGGACCAAATTTTACATCAAATGGAAGATGAGGGATTTTCTTTGCAAAATTTAGTTAGCGCACCACTAACTTGACCATTTAAACCCATTTTTCATTTTCTCTACACACACAGAAAGCTAGGAAACGAAACAGAGGCTGAAACTGTGAGGAAGCAGACGAACGATGAAAGGAAAGAAGAAAGGAAAAAGGAAGAAAGAAAAGCTTGAGTTCAATTTTTTCATTTCTTCAAGAGGTAAAGAAGTAACATTTTTATGGAATGATGATGTTAAATTTTTTTAGTGTTCTAAGTTGGTTTAATTTTTAGATTGAAGGGTATGAGTATAATTTCAAACCAACCTTTTTGATTTGTTTTGCTAATTGCATGAGGTAAGCAATTCTAGCAAACCCTAGATCTTTTAATTGGGTTATTAAGTAAAATAATTCATGGAAACGTTATGTTGATGGAATTATTCACATGAAAGCATGAATTTATGGAACATGATGAAAGTTAAATTGGTTGAGTTGTTGGTTGTTAGCTTTCACTAGATTGGAAGGTATGATTATTTCTATGATTGTATATAGTAAATATTGGTGAAAGTATTAGAAAGTAGAATTAGCTCCAATTGATTAAAGGAAATTGGATAATTTATTCATGTATCGAGAAATAAAGTTTTGGTATTGAGTTATTAATTTAGAGCTTGATAGTGATTAAATTGATTTTATTTTTTTTTATCATATTTCAACCGGTGACGAAATGATTGGAAAAGCTTATCGAACCTTATACCTTGTACCTTGTCCTCGGTGAGTGAAAAAACTTATATTTCAAAAATAAATATTTACTAAATTTATAGTAGATAAAAAATTTACCTATTTTGTACAATTAAATTGACAACATGATTTTCATAATAAAATTGATTTTATAATTAGTTCTTTTAAAAGTTAAATTCAACTATAATAAATCATTTCGTTAGCATTTATATTTGTATGTTTCAACGTATCTACAGTTAGTTTTAAAACCATCAAAAAGTACCAAGGTGATTTTACATGCTCTACACTAGTGTGAATGTATTTCCATAGTAAATGACCATTATGATAATTTTACCAAGTCTACATTATTGTAAATGTATTTTCATAGTGTATGACCAGATTATAACCTTCGAGTAGTTTTGAGCACGTATGACCACAATTTCAGAATGGAATAGCTTTGCGAAGTATAACAGTATTAATCGATACATGAATATTGTTATTTCGGGTACTTTTTGGTGTGATTTTTCAGTTTTATATAGCTTATCAGATTTGATATTAAAAAATTTAGTTTATTGAGTTTAAAGAGTAAAGATTTCAATTTATAGTGCTGTGAAAGGATATTATCACTGATTTTGAATTTCTTATATCTATTATATCTTAGAATTGCTTATGCGGAATAAAGAATAAAAATTTTTACGATTTCATTATAATTTAGTCTTAAAAGATTTATCAAATTTCAAACTTCCTTAAAATTGTAATAGAATAAGTAAGAGTTTTCAAAAAAGTTTGTATAAATGGAAAAAGTATACTTATTTGCGAAATATGCACTCACTGAGTTACAAGTTCATATATTTTGTCACCATTTTTCCTTATTAGATAATAGTTGAGCTTCGATGGAGTCCATTGATCCACTGATCTGAGCCACACATTGTCAGTAGTTGTATGAATCATTTTATTAGTTTATATAGTTCATATTTTGTTTGGGATACATGCGTCTTTTTGTCACAAAATTTAATTTGTAATTTCTGTATTCATATTATGGGCTCGCTGCATAATTGGTATCTTTAGTGCTTTTGGGAAGTATTGATAATAATAGTAGTGTTGTATTTTGAATAGTTTGTGCTTTGAGAAGTTGGTGTACCCTATTTTAAATTATACGTACATGTTTGAGGAAATTTGTTATTGTTTAGATGATTTTATTTCTTATTACAAAGGAAACTTTGTCAAGAATTTTATAAAAGTATATTATAGTCAAAACAGGTCAAAGTTGCATTGATGGTAGGTTCGACACTTAGCTTATATCTACCATTGACGCATTGCATGTGTCGGGTCCACTATGTTGATTCGCGATGGGTCGTATCATAATATGTATTAGATGCTTGCTTTGGTCCTCATAAAAATAGACATATTGATAAACACATAATAATCTATTGTAACAAAACATGTGATAAAAATATAATGCTCATCATAGACAAAATGGATGACATGACCTATCACCACTTTCACCCATCTTTTTAGGAAAGAATTGTTTTCTGAATTTTATTGCGGCCATTGATAGTTAACTATTAAAAATCAAAGGCCTCGCTAACTTACTCGATACCATGGATCCGCCACCATCTACAAAAAAGTTCTTATTTCAAGATTTGCAATAAAAATCCAAACCATGGACTAAAAGTTAACTCTTTACTTTTAAATTTTTATCTTCAACTCGTAATTTTTTTTTAAATTGAATTACATCAAAACTTGGATACAAGAATTTTCCAAGACTGTACTAGATTGAAAAAGACACCTAAATTCTCAGCATACATACTCAGAAAATCACATATGGAAGTATGACCAGAGATTTCCATGAGCATAGGTTGATCAAATTCTTTTCTTACGGAATAATGTTAAAAATTGGATTCATGTATGCAAAAATGACTGTAAATATCTGAGAACAAATGCTTCATTTTCAAATGGGTTCAGGTAGATTAGCAATTAGCATTGAAAAGCATTCCACCTCAAAACACTCTTCCACCATAAGCATTAATTTGAATTGAAGCAAAGTACTTGAACTGTTACACAGTCTTCTTCAAAGACAGGATAAACAAGAACCCTAATTGAAAATTAATTAACTGAAGACGAGATAGATTAAAAAAGAGAGACAAGCAAACATTCTTCGCTTCTTAGTAAGGAGACAGACCCACGTTTGCAGGAGCAAGAAACCCATCTTTCATTAGAACATCTTCTCCTTCCTACGCAAAATCAAAAACCAGAAAAGAACTTTTTTTGTAAGACTTTTGCGTCTGAAAGAATGGCTGGTAACAATGTAAAGAAATTTTTTAGGAGTTTTTGGCAACACAATATAAATATTTTAACTTCATTTTCATTTTCAAAATCTTCGAGTACCACTAGGTTGCACGAAAATGGATTTGAAAAATGAAACTCGACAAGATATGACACTTAATGATACCATTTCTTTAAAAAAAAAAGTAAGAGACAAATGCCTTAGAAAAATTTATAGTATTAATTCAAACTTTAACAACTTGTCAATTCAATTACAGAAGAAGAATTAAAGCAAGAATTATATTAATCTGTAGTTGAAACTCGAATTATGGAGTCCCAAAAAGGTTCATAATAGTGTGAAATTCTTCATTTAAGTTTCCAAATATTTTTGTTAGAACTTTCCTTAAAGTTTTCGAATTTTATTGAAAAATAAAAAAATATATATGTTTTCAAAAAATAAAAAAAAAAAATCGATCATCAAAATGTTCCCAGAATGAAAACCCTAGAAAATTCGGTACAACATACGTATTATATATAGTTCATTAAACTAAATAATCCATTAGGCGTATTCAGAGTGAAACCAGAAGAAATTGTGAATTTTAGAGAGTATTATTTTATATAAGCTATGGGTGTAAAATTGGTTGTTGAAGCTTTTTAGGTAGGTACCTGTTGGCACACATTGGTTTTCTTCACGGGTTGATCCGGCATGATTCCGAAATGAATGTGTGGGAAGTGGGCCCACTGAGGGCAAGAAAACAAACAAAGCAAAGCAACAATCAAATCAATAACCCTTTTTTGAGAAAAACATACTGAAACTTCTGAATATGTAAGGGCAAAAATGAAACCCTAGTAAAACGAAAACCTAAGAAATTTAGGTACTATATTATTGGATCTTACATTTTTTGCAGCAGCGCTGAAGGCCTCCCTGTGACTTATATCAGGATTTCCAGCTTTGATGCGTTGGATCTCGTCCCTGCAAATGTATTTATGCATATTTCAATAGCATCATTGTAGACTTTTACTGTAAAGTTAGGGTCAGAAGGCAGTAAAGAACCTGATAAAGTAATAATGATTTTGTAATTAAGTACCCCCATCCCATCCCCACTCTTGGGTTATCAAGACTCAAGTTCTATCTTAGAATGTGAACCTAGTTCCAACATTTATAGTTACACATTTGTTATAATTTTGACATGTAATTGGCTTTGAGCTTTTATGAATTGAATGGTTCGATTAAACAATGTGACATTTGATGCTATATTGAGAGTCGAATCTCATCTTAAAAGGTTAACTAAGAATAGCAGTTCTGATCCTTTTATATTGGTTATAACTTTGATTTTTAATCGATACGAGATACGAGGCTGAGGGTGAATATTAATATAATTGTTCAAGATTAGTTATTACTCACTTGATGAACCGGTTGTAAGCAGATGGCACCCTCTGTCTCTTCTCTGGAGCTGGAAATCGACAGAAATGCAAACAAATATAAGAAAAAAGCAAAGAAAAAAACAAATCACTTGGCTGTCTTTCTGCAAATCTCTGCAGTCACCATCTCTCTCTCTCTCTGTGTTACGATTTCATCATTATCTAATGATTCATCTTTCTTTTTTATCAAGGATTCTACTTTTCAGACACGATCTTGAATTCCAGGAAAAAAATAAAAATCTGGTTTAGTGAAGGAAATTTCCTTTATAAAACTTAGGGTTTGGGAAGATTTTCGAACAAAAAAGTACAGTAATGCTACAGATTTTTTTGTAGGGCAAAACTGTTGCTGAACAATACAAACATGCTATTCTGTTGGTTCAAAATTGTAATTTGAATAGTATCAGATATTAATTGGAAAAACATGAGGAAAAAAATTATGTAAATGTTCAATAACATACGTACCTTGTTAAAGACAGCAAATTTGAGTCACTGTTTAAGAGTAAACGTAGAAAGAACAATTTAAAGATTTTTTTTCTTATTCGGTTAACAGAATACTGTATACTGGAAAAGATGTGTTGACTGCGACTGAAAATACTCTGCACCCTCATAGGCACGAAGGGTGGTAGGCCAAAGAAATGGCACGAACATATTGTGTGGACAATGTGAATTCTTTTTCTTCATTCGAGTAATACATAGAAAGAAATGAACATGGAATTTCTAAGATCCCATTAACTGTAAACACAAAATATTGGAGAAATTGATAATCTCACGTCTATTGGGGACAGGAAGCTTTGGAAGCTCATCGCCTGGAATGGATGTAAAGGACTCGTTCAGATTGGGCTGATTCATTGGCAAGTTTGATGGCGGATTCCGAATCTCCTCCTGAATATAAAACAGACAATTAGGGAAAACAAGAAGAAGCAAATACAAGAAAAATGACTACATTTCAGACATATATAAACATGATAAATCAAGATATTTTGTTATCCTAACTTGTATGTTTTCCATGATTCAAAACCTTAAATGTTTTATGAGCTTTATTATTTTTCTTTTTTGAGAATTTTATCTTATACTGTAATATTTGGGAACCCTAATAACTTTCAAGTCTTATATACCGTAAGATTCTGAGGAGAGAAGAATGAATGTCCAAGATGAAGCTGATTAGCAGTAGGAACAAGCAAGCCGAGCATGTTCACGGACAGAAGGTTGGTGCAGTGGCCACATCGAACCGTCACAGTCTTGAGCAAGCTTGTGCAAGGAACACTTACCTGCTCATCAACGAAAAAGGAGCTGAAATCACACTCAAAAAATAATAAATTAAGAATCTCATAAGAAAGGCATGAATTCTCCCAATGCCTCGACTATTTAGGTAAGACTAGTCATCTCAAAGAATTTCTCGAGAATCCGACAAGATCTTAAGAAAATTAGATATATAAACAAAGAGATAAAATAGGGAAAAAGAGAGTATGATAAGACAGTGATATTCATAATAGACAGGCGGAGAAGAAGATGATGAAGACAAGTGATACCGCGAGGACAGTGTCACAAAATTTGCAATGGACGTAACAGAGCTGCTCCGAAGGAGAAACATGGTGGTGGTCCGGTGCAAAAGCAGACGATGAAGAGGACATTCTTTTTTCTTTTTTCCTTTCTTTTAATTTTCTTTTTGATGATTCTCTGAATTTGAATTGATTGATTGATAGGTTGACTGATCAAGGTATATATATGGAAGTATTGACAGATTAAACACCTTTGGATCTGATTTCTCAATGTTTTTTCTTTATCTTTTTTTCGAGTTGTAGAAAAAAACAAAGAGAGGACGTGTAAGATCAAAAGGGGGAGAGCAAGGGAGTGGGGTGGATAAGCCTTCTAATACCGTAGTAGTGATTCCAATTTCCAACACGACAAAAAACTTGTGTTTTTTTATGGTCACTCCCTATATTTTCCCAATATTTTATACTACTCGTAATGCAATACATTTACGAGTTTAGATTTACTGTCTAAAATTGATTCTATTGACACGTCACTTTAAATTAACATGTTCAGTTTTTCACACTACCAAGTGTACTTAAAAGTAAATGTAAAATGATTTGTTAATGAATCATTGGTGGACAACAAGTTGAATAATTGATATAGACAGCAAGTTGGCAGCTAATTTTGGATTGCAGATCTCAACCATATATATACATACATATATGCGCACACACATTATACACTTGTTTGATCCCCATTTTTTCTCAAAATACATTTTTTTCTCTTATTATCAACCACACATTTTTCAATAAAATAATATTATGCGTAAATTCAAAACTTGTCTTTATTTTTTTACCACACATTCTCCATCAATCTACTATTTCAAAATATATATGCCATATGTTTTCATAAAATTTAAACAAGCAAATAAATGAAGTATTCATTACAAATTTACTGTGAAAAGAACTAAAGATGAATACAAATTTAAGACCAGTACATAATAAGGCCTCGGACTCAATGAAATGAAAAGCATGAATACAAATGAAATCATAGTGAGATAGACCTCTGCATTCTCCTTGTCGTGTAGGGTGTTCAGACTACTCCGATCAATGATTGCAACTTGAAAAATGAGGTCGGGGTTTCTTCGACGTGAGAATTAGTAGTAGGTTAAGGAAAGTAAGAAGAGTGGAATTCAAAGACAGTTCGGTTTTTCAAGAGTCCGTACCTTTCTTAGCTTAGAAATATTTATAAGCACCTGATGCAATGCGTTCGTTCAGCGGTTAAGGGTGCTATGTGTCCCACGTAAGTCCTTCCACTCCCCCACGTTTTGATGGGGTGACTCTTACTCTTTAAGCAGTTGGTTGTGCCCACGTTTATTGATGAGGGTAGCGTAGTGGTGACGGCATGTGTAAATATAGAGGGCCTCAAGGTTATAGACATGGAGATCGACGGCCTCATTGGTAGGCATGTGTTGACTGCTTCATGGTGTTCGACGATTTTATAGTAGTAGACGGCCTATGTGAACATAGAAGGCTCATGATGGTAGGCATGGGGACCGATGGCCTCATGTGGTAGACGTGAAGTGCATTTCAAATAGTTCTTACCTTAATTGCCATTGTGGATAATTATTAATTCCATCTTATGTCAATAAAGATTTTATTTTTATTTTTGTGTAAATTCAAGCCTTTAGAGTGGTGGAGTATGCAGTATATATTTAATGTATGGAAAATAAATAGAAGTACATTTATAAGGGGTATATTTAATCAATGCTTTCAAAATATTTCAATCTACACTTTTGTTAACTTTCCAAAAATTTGGAGTTATTGAACCAAGACTTTGTCTCTAATTCATCATGAGATTTTGGGAGACTTAAAAAAAAAA
>CAIGRL010047371.1:0-19255 GCA_903798325.1 Fraxinus xanthoxyloides
GTGCCAAGGTAATTACATACTAAATTTTTTTATTATAACTCCATAGACCATCATCTAGAATTTTAAATATCATGATTGATACTTCCATGTTAATTAATGACAGGATGAGCATCAAGATGGAAACGATGGTTCGTACATAGAGTGCTATGTGAAAGAGAATCCAGGATCAACCATTGAGATTGCACGAAAGCGTGTCGTTGATATTATATCAAGTGAATGGAAACATCTTAACAAGGAGTGTTTGCGTTTAAATCAAAACTCATCAACTTCATCCTTCACAAAAGCTTCTCTTAATCTTGCAAGAATGGTTGCTCTAATGTATAGTTACGATGACAACCAACAGCTCCCAGTACTTGAAGAGTTCATCAACTCCACACTATTTGACGATACTTCCTTGGTGCACCATCCCAGTACTTAAAGAATGTGCAAATGATGAATAACGCTACAATTTGTGGTGCCTAGCCTCTTCTCTCCATTAATTAACTATTGTCCGTGGAGAATGTACGGTAGAAATAGTAGCGAAGGCAATGAATTAATGACTCGATGCAGTGACATCAGCATATTTGTTGCACCATATATTGTTTGAAATAAAAAATAGAAAAAGATTGTACACTCTTTGTCTGGTTAATAGATACGAGTGATTCTAATTGGTATTTTGTTCATTAGTCCACAAACAGATTATGTTAAGCCTTATATGACAAATCAATTGAAAAGAAAAATTACAAAGATATATTCAATACCGAAAGATTATTTATAAGCGAACACTACAAGAAATATGAGTTTTACAGACCAAAAAATGGTGGCTAAAAGACCAATAATAGTCCGTAAAACCATTCACTGACTAGAAAATATTTGTTGGCAGTTGATAACCAAAATCCAGCTAGAAAAAGTTTTCATCGACTAGAATACATATTAGTCGGGAAATGTGAAACTTTTTGCTTAACAAAATTATGTTAGTCGGTAACAATACAACATTTTTGTGATCATATTTTGGATCAGGAAAAGTCATATATTGGTCGACAATACTACTAGTCATGAAATCATTAGTGGCGATAGTAAACAGTGGCCGAACATTATAATTGGTCAGGAAAAGTCACCATTTACTGATCAAGAAAAATTTAGTCGAGAATTAGAACTTAAGCAATAACACATTTTCCCACAACAATTTTAGTCGGTAAATTTAATTTTTTTTTAAAAATATATTGTTTTAAAAATTCAAAACTATATAGGGGTGTCAACGAGTTGAGCCGCGAGTCGGAACATTTTGCTTGGATTCGACTTGAGTAAAAATAATTTGAGCTTTTTTGGCTCAAGCCGAGCAAAAGCTCCGTCAAAAAATTTAGACTACACTCGAGCTTTCGGCTGGGGCCTTAGCGAGCCGGCCGGACTCCTTTTTTTTTTTTGTGACATCTAATTATTTTTTTAAAGAATTTAAAATTTGTGCAATTTATATGTATTATAAATAGTAATTAAATATTAACATATAAAAAAAATTATAGCTAAAATTAAAACCAAAAATAAAAATAAAAATAAAAATAAAAAAATGAACAAACCTTCTTAGAAACAGAAGTAATTCTAGTTAACCGAGTCATCATCGCAGTTAAGTGGCTAACTTGATTGGTGAGGAAGTTAAACTTGTTCGAGATATCCTGACTTGTACTTCTAGTATCAAGTTTATGGTAGATAGGTCTTATGTGTCCCAGTGCACCACAATTGTGACAGGTGGGAATAAACTTATGTTCAAAACTATGCGGCGGTTATCGTTGATTTAAAAGATGATTGATCCTACGTTATCTAGTAGGCCTCGATCCTAAAACGTTCTCGTCATTGGGTTCAGGATTAGCAGTATTTCTAACTTTGTTGGTGGCTGAGACAAACGTGGTCTTGGATGTACTAGCAGGTGCATTACTATTTTGAACGTATCCGAGATCATGCCTATTTCCATTAGGCTTGCTCATCCTTAATAAATTATCGAGTTTTTGAGTACCACTTATGAATGAATGAAGTTGAGTATTAGATTTTTCTAGGTCACTTATTAATGATTTAACGTTAGCTTCTAAGTTCTCATTAACAAGTTTCAACTCACTCAGGTTTTTGGTAGAGTCTTGAAGATGAACTATGAGTATATCTCTCTCTTTCAAATTCATTGACCTTTTTTAGTACGATTTTATTGACCTTCTTGATTTTAAGACTCTAATCAAATAGCTGTCTACAAGACTCATGAATATGGGTCTCATCCTCATAGTCTTCCTTATCAGATTCAATCATTTTTCACCTTTTCACCTTCCTTATCAGATTCAATCTTAGCTAAGACGTGAAAGCCATAAAGTTTTGTTCATCCTCACCGCCGAGATATTACTCTGAACACTCGAATTTGATTCATCATCAGTTAGAGTCATTGCTAACGCCTTATCCTTTCCTTTATTCAAATTATCCTTAAAGTTAGGACATTTATTTCTATAGTAACCAAAACCTTGACACTCATGGCATCTAACTGTCTCGGTTTTCTTACTAGAAGTCCTAAGATTATTATTATCACGCTTATCTTTTGAATATCTACTTGGGATATCATTTTTATTTTTTGAGGTTTTCTCCCATTCCTCATGGCTTTCTGAGATTTCTTAAGGAAATAAGCTATTTCGCCGTCGTCCCTTAGGGTCTCAGAGTCAGTAGACTCACTCTCTTGTTCTGTAATGGTGTTCATGACTATGGATTTAACTGTTTTTGGTTGAGATAAGGTGAGTTCATAGATTTGAAGCGATCCTACAAGTTCCTTGTATCTAAGTCTTTACTTTCTTCAATACCTATAATTTTATGTCTAAACCTCTCAAGTAAGGATCAAAGGATATTTCGAATTATTTTGGACTAAGGGATCTTCTCACTTAGGTTGAAGCTAGAGTTCACTATGTCATTAAGTTTTTTTATAGAATTCATCGAATGATTCATCATTCTTCATTCTAATTTCTTCAACCCTAGAGGTTAACATCTGTAGCTTAGAGTTTTTAACAATTTTGTTTCCCTCGTGTGTGGTCTCTAAAATATCCCAAACTTCTTTCGTAGTTTCACACATCGATACTTTCCTAAACTCCTCTGTAGACACAGTCATAAACATGGCATGAAGCCCTTTACTATTCTAGTTGCATTAATCTAAGTTCGCTCTTGTCTAATTAGCAATGAGAGTGGAGATTATTTTATTATTCACCGTAGAGCTAGGTACAACATAACCATTCACAACACTAGGCCATATACGCTCATCTAAATATTTAAGGACTGCTCTCATTCAAACCTTCCAGTATGCATAGTTACTTCCATAAAAAAATGGAGGTACAGATAGTGATTGACTCATCTATATTAATTTATGGGTAAGGAATTGAAATGTTCTTCTAATACCAATTGAAATTATGAAGTTCGACCCAAATTAAACTTAAAGAGGTGGTGAATATGTGATTATACGGAATTAAAAAAACTAATAATTAAATAGCAATAAGTCACTTTTAATTATATCTAGATAGTTAATCAATCAATTCAATTTCCCTATGTTGAATTGTCGCAATTATATGAAAATAGTAAATAATGCACAAAATGATCACGGAGAAACCCCAACTGGATAAAAACTTCAGGCACTTTACCAGTCAAAAATTCGCTATAAATGAATTTAAACGTGCAGTCCATTAGACATGACTACCACTAGCACTTTCTGACCTTCGACAGAGAATCCCACAGCCTTCTTGGATTGCATGCCCCTGCATCAACTCCCCGCTACAATTTTCAAAGTCTTCCTGGATTGCGTGCTCCTGCACCAACTCTTGACTTTCTGAATTCGTCTATCTTTTGTGGATCAACGAAGAACTCCGCATTCTTCAACAACAACTGAAACTCGAGTCGCCTTTTCTTGATCTTTAGAACTTCGCCACATGTTTATGAAATAAGCAATTTGGTATTTGGATTAAGTGGATTTGATGTTTTCACCATCAAGATCCATTCGAACAATGAAGGCTGAAAGCTATGGATGAATTTGATGAAGTAGTATGCGTTCTCTTAATGTTTAACCCTTTTAAAAAATCATTCAGAGGCGTGCTGATCTTTATACTGTAGATTTAAGATTGAATGGACTGGATAAAAAACCTTAAAATGAGAATTAAAACGCTTTACACAACATTGTAACTCGAGCCAAAGTTTAGCGACGACGAACAAAAGGTTGTTGCTCGAGCGAGGGTAAGACGGTAGGCGAGCGACGAAGTTTCTGTTTCTGCCGCTCGAGCGAAGTTAGGGCTATAGTCTAGCAATATTGCGAGCCATTTTCTCCCCATCGTCGAACCCTAGACTAATACAACTCAACTTATAATATTTAAAACTTACTCCTTGCCTTTTACATCTTATTAAATATAGTCATTTTTATTCAAAAAAACCTACACTTAAAGCTTTTATCTTACCAGTTTTATTCTCAATTAATATTTTCCAATCTTTATAGGTGTAAAGTGCCTAACTAAAATTTGAGCAGAAAAATCCACACCTTCCTAGAGTAGTCTTCTATGGTAAGGAGGTAATATCTATGGCCAGATGTTGTAGACATAGGAGCAAGTCCCAAAGTACGTCTAGCGACTTATGGATGCTTGCCTTGAAAGGCAATCTATTTTGTTTCCCTAAATTATATATTTCACAAAAAGTTATTTTTTTTTTAACATTGTCTTTACCAAATGTACCTTCTTTTGGAAGAAATTTTAAACCCTTTTCAACAAGGTGACCCAATCTTTTATGTCATAAATATGATTTGTCAGACTGCACCACTACGTTTATACCATTATAAGGTGAAACAACTTCAGAAGTCATAACATAGAGTCAATTTACTTCAGGTATAATCACAACGAATCTCTAATCTCTAGTTATGTTTGTTAAACCCTTTTTAATATCAATTTGATAATTTTCGTCATCTAACACCCCTTGGAAAATGAAATTTCTTCTCAGTGCTAGAAGATATCTAATATGTTTTAGCAACATCATCTGACCATTTTTTAGTCTTAGAACAATGTTGCCAATGCCTACCGCCATCAAGTCTAGGGAAATCAGAAAACCAACAAATATTGGGGCTCGTACGAAAGAAACAACCTGAATCAAGGTATTTCTCAATTGAAGACACATAAGCCACCCCAGTTGAAGATTTATTTTCATTATGTGACTCGTTCTTTTGATCTTTTGCTTTCTTAAAATAATCTTTCATGAATTTCCATTTTCCCACAATAATAGCACTTCTTATTCTTTGCATTTCTCCTATAAATTTTCTTATCTTTTCCTTTATTATTTTCTCTATTCTTATTAGTGAAACTCTTATCTCTATTATAATTTGCTTGACTGAAATTACTCACCCCTTTAGTTGGAAGTTGTGTGTTTGATAAATAATTATTTGCATTTAGAACCTCCCTATATTCTGATTGTTATTCCAACTTTCTATTCTTTAGTGAAGTAAGAGTAATTTCAACAGTCTGATCATCTCTACCATATTCTAGGGCATTCTTTACGTCTTTATATTGCTCTTCAAATGCATTAAGTAGACTAACTACTTTTTGATTGGCGGTGATCTTTTTTACCACAATTTATAAGATCTTAAGTGATCCTATTAAATCTATTCATATTTTCTTCTAAGTCAGCAAACTTAAGACTAACGAATTGCTTCCAAAGAAAGCACTTAATAGGCAGAGGCTAAGTGAGATAACTTAATAGGCATAGACTAAGTGAGATAAAGTTTCTCTAAGGCATTCCACAATTTAAGGGCAGTATTAGCTTTACCCAACTTTCTGATTACAGAATCAGATAGATGGGAAAACATAGTACTCCAAACCAATTCATCTTGGTCAATTTACCTGTCAACAACTAGGTTTTCTACCCAAGATTTATCAGTGGCCTTAGCACATTTCAATTGTAACATAAGGGCTTTCATCTTCTGGCACTGGAGACCAAAGTCTCCTTCGCTAAACATCTATCCTAGTGGTCATACTGTGTAGCAGTGTAGTGATAGTGTTCAAGAAATATATAAACAGGAACAAAAATGTGTGAAATTACGAGGTTTGATCCAAATTACACCTAGAAGGGGTGAATAGGTGATTATACAGAATCATAAATTAATAATTAAATAGCAAAAATTCACTTTTAGATATTTCTAGATAATTAATCAAACAGTCCAATTTTTCTATATTGAATTACCACAGATATATGAAAACAGTAACAATAAAAAGAGTGATCAAAGAGAAATTCCAATTGGGTAAAAATTCCGGACACTTTGCAGGTCAACAATCCACTATAAACGAATTATGAACTTGTAGTCCGTCAGACACGACTACCACTAGTACTTTCTGATCTCCCGACTGTAATTCCCACTACCCTCTTGGATTGCGTGCTCCTGTACCAACTCCCAGCTGTAGTTTTTAAACCCTTCATCGATTGTGTACTCCTGCATCAATTCTCAACTTTGTAAATCCGTTTATCTCCTATAGATCAACTAGAACTCCGCGTTTTCCAACAACAAAAACTCCAATCACCTTCTCCTGATCTTGAGAAATATAACAGATGTGTAGGAAGTAGCAATTTGGAATTTGGATTATTAGAATTTGAAGTTTTCACTACCAATAACAAATCAAACAACGAAGGTTGAAAGCAATAGATGAATTTGATGAAACGGATAAGAAGCATTATATGTTCTCTCAATGTTCAACGTTGAAAAAATCGGTCAGAGTGGTGCTAGTATTTATATAGTAGGTTTAAGATTGAATAGGTCGGACGAAAAATCTTAAAAATGCGAATTAATTTTTTTGGATACCACCGTGGCTTGATCGAAAGCTGGGCGACATGCTAGTGATAATTTGTCGCTCGAGCGAAGGCAAGGCAACAAGTTAGTGATAATATTTCTGTTTTTGCCGCTCGACTAAAGTCGCAGCCTAACGAAATTCTAGCGCAGTTTTTTCATTCTTTCAATTCTTGAAACCTAGACCTAATACAACTCAATTAACAGTAGTTGCAACTTACACCTTGAGTTTTACAACACATTAAATCTAGTCATTTTTCTTCACAGATTTTCCAATTATATTGAAATCTAACAAGCTCCCCCTTTGGCAATCGTGGCATTGCATAATTTAGAAACACATCAAATGGATGTGAAGACTGCATTTCTAAATCGTTAATTAGAAAAAAAACACTTATGGAACAACCGAAAGGGTTTGCTACCCCTTGAAATGAGAAGAAAGTGCGTGAGCTTGTAAAGTCACTTTATCGATTAAAGCAGACACCTAAGCAATGGTACGAGAAGTTTGATAGAACTATGATGTCAAATGGCTTCAATATCAATGAATGTGACAAATGCATCTACTTTAAAAACCACACCTAATGGATATGTGATCGTTTGCCTATATGTTGACAATATGCTAATAATGGGAAATAACTTGAATGTCATTTCCTCGATAAAGAAAATGTTGACATAAAAGATATAGGAGTTGTAGGCGTCATATTAGGAATTAAAATCTCTAAAACTCACAATGGATTGTCATTGTCTCAATCACATTATATTGAGACTATACTTAAGAAGTTTGAGGCATTTGGCGATAATCCTATTAAGACATCAGTTGACTTGGGAGTACATTTAGTCAAGAATACTGGTGAGCCCCTATCTCAATTGGAGTATGCACGCATCATAGGCACTTTGATGTATGTCACTAAGTGTACGCGTCTAGATATAGCATACATAGTCAACAAATTAAGTAGATTCACAAGTTATCTGAACTCTATACATTGCAATGCGTTGAATCGAGTTCTCAGATACCTAAGACACATGGTCAATTATGGATAGCAGTACTCGAGATATCCTGTTGTGTTAGAACGAGATACCGATGCAAATTGGATATTTGACACGAAGGATTCAAAGTTTACTAATGGTTATATGTTTACTATTGGAGGCGGAGCTGTGTCATGAAAATCATCTAAGCAAATGTGTATAGCTCGATCTACGATGGAGTCTGAGTTTATTACTTTAGATAAAGTCGGAGAAGAAGCAAAATGCTTTGTAATTTCCTTGAAGAAATCCCATGCTGGGGAAAACCGGTATCAACAATTAACATACACTGTGATAGTCAATCGGCAATTGCAAGGGCACAAACTACCATGTATAATGGCAAATCTCGACATATACGTCAGAGACATAATACCATTAAATCTTATATCGAATGGTATAATCTCTATTCAATATGTCAGGTCAAAAACGAATTTGGCGGATCCTTTGACGAAAAGACTTACTAGAGATCAAGTATACCATCTTTCGAGGGGAATTGGCATAAAACCTATCGAATAAGAATCACCATGGTGGAAACCCAACCCTGTGGATTGGAGACCCCAAGATCTTGGTTCAATTGGACAACTAAGTCATAAACGATTCGGGTAAATCACTTATTCCCATTCCTAAAGTGTAAAAGAACTATGGTAAGCATGTATAAGGATAAGTAAAAAACTTTTGATGATTTATGTACCTTGAAGAAGAAAGGTGTGAGATCACCTACGTAAGTGTGAAGTGGGGCCGCTTCTACGAGAATTTGAGGCTTAATTCTCCGAAAGCACTTATGAAACCAAGAGTTGTTCAAGGTCAAAATGGACACAACCATGAGAACTGAAATGGTTGGATAAGTTATGATGTTGGTACAATTGCCTGAATTTACACAAACAGCTGGATAGTTCGAGACATCACGTTCACCAACTAGCATAGTAAATTCGATTGTATTCAACCAAAGAAGGTTCAAAGCCACAAGACACCTATCCTGATGCTATAACTTGTCATACGAACTCCATTGTTAGAGTCTGCTTTCATTTGCATTTGTTATACATATCGCATAATCTTCATTCATGTGGGGGAATGTTGGAAATTGGTTTTGAAAGATTGAAATTTTGTTAAGATATAAAACCAAACTTGAAAAGTGACTTTCGTGTCAATTTCGGCCAAATATTTGAACTTGATCTGATGGTCAAATTACAAAAGTAAATAGACTAACTTGTTTTACTCGTCAAGTAGATTGTCGTATTATATTTGGAATCTCATAGCCAACTTTGGATGAATGAGAAATTGTGGTCCAAAATTGGGAAGAAAAATAGAGGAAGCTGTCTAAAAAATCAACTTAGCCTGCTGCTAGCTTATGGATGGACGGTCGCTCGAGTGGCAGGTTAGCAATAAGCTAGCGAAAAAATCTCTATTTTTATCGCTCGAGCGAAGCGATGGTGACAGGCTAACGACAAGTGAATGGTGCGACTTTTGGCAAGTGGTGCTGAGCTTGGGGCACGGCATTTCATTCACAACCTCTCATCCTCTGTAAATAAGACCCTAGGGACATCCCAATCTTCACACCAATGATATGCAATCATATAGCATTTACTTGTATCTTCTTTCTCAACCAAATTCTTTCATTTTTGTTGCATAAATTTTGGTTTTCTTCACTTATATGCTGGAGTTTGTAAACCAAGTTTTGGTTCGCCGTTTCTTATTTGTTGTAGTGTTACTCACACAAAAAGATAGTCGTTGTATCTTGGGAGTTGATTGCCATAAACTGTAGGCATCGTTGCGGGGCAAATTTCACTTAAGGACAAAGTGTTGAACACTTACCTCTACTTTGATATTATTGCTGGTATACTGCACATTTGGAGGATTTATTTGGAGTCTATTTCTTGCCGTTACTCTGCCAAAATTTCTACAAAATTTTAAAGGTGATTTGAAGCATTTCCCGACGTTGTTTGTCACTCCATACACGAAATTTTACCAATAGTGTCATTGATCTAAAATAAGTGTCCATTGAATACTAAAGGCGTGTGTTCCAAAAATCGTTTTAAAGTCTAGAGCATTCAGTTAAATGGATCAAACAAGTTATTAGAGTTGGGCAATTATGAATTTGGGCTTCAATTTTAGCAACCCACATTTCTTCACAATTGGGACCACCAAAGAGAAATTTCATTTACTCAGGTATTTTTGAATGAAATGAGCGAGAGAGAGTATTTTGGGGGCTTGCCCATTTGAGTATAATTTTAATGGGAGCTGTGAATCCGTTCATATCACAAAGTACAACCTAATAAGGTCAAGTGTAGTCTAAGCATTTACAGAAAATATTTGACATTTTTAAAATAATTGTGAATATTTGATATTTTTACATCCAAAATTAGTAAAGAGAATTTCAGCCGCATTTTTCATCGTAAAACATCCCCATCAAATTGTTATCACACCTGTAAATTCATGGATCCCATTTATGTGTTTCTTAAAAAGCAGAAGACATTTAGGCTAATGTCATTTTGTCGTATGGAAGTTGATACTACATTTCTCGCATGATAGTTGCCGATATTATATTAATTTTAAAATACATTTTTTTTGCTCTTCTTTTCAACCACATATTATTCGATAAAATAATGTTATATGTAAATTAAAAACTTATCTTTTTTCAACTACACATTCACCATCAAATCACATTTTCAAAATGCATTTTTGAAAAAGAATGGGGCTCAAATAGATTCTAAGATTGCTCAGGCTAAGCCTCACCCTTGGTGAACCAATCGTAGGTTCTAATGGAGATGACAAACTCTAGGTTTTTCGGGTGTTAGTGAAACCTCTTCCCTTGAATGCTTGATTTCTAGAATATAGGAGTTTGGGTAGTTGGAACATGGATCCACATAACTATTTGATAAGGAAATTTTTTATCAATCTCTCATGATCAAAGAAGATCTAGGAAATAATAGCCAATAAAGTAATTATATTTGAGAAGTACACAATGTCTTAAAAACAAATATTATCAACCAATGAACATATGATACACAATAAATTATATTTCAAAGTATTTAACCTATAAATTCATCTACAAAAGCCCATGATATTATTATTATTTTTTTTAAAAAAATGGTACTTTATTCAAAACCTTTGATGAACTCCATTATATAGGTGGTAGGACATGGCAAAGGTAGTAATCGTAACGGAGATTAGGATGAGACTTGATTAATGAAATAAAATTCGGTAGACATTTTCATAAGTTAAGAAAATAAAACGGAGATTAGGAAAGCTTCGGAAATGCAATGGTAAATTGTAAACGTCGAAGTACTATTTCTGTATTACATTCTCCACTACAATAAATATTTAATGGAGAGGCTAGACACTAGGACCCACAAATTGTGGCATTATTCATCATTTGTGCATTCTTTAAGTATTGGGACGGCTCACCAAGAAAGCATCGTCAATATCAATAAACTTAATGCGCGAGCGAATCACCAAATCTGTAGATGGACAATTGTGTTAATATTAATGTGTAACTTACGTGATCTTCATATTAAGAGCATATTTGATATCCATTAATTTCAAAATTCATTTTTTTTCCTCTTATTTTCAACCACATATTATTTAATAAAATAATATTACATGTAAATTCAAATTTGTTATTTTTTTTAGCCACTCATTCACCATCAAATCACTATTCCAAAATGCATTTTGGCAAAAGAGTGAGGTTCAAACAAGTTCGAAGATTGCTTAGGCCAAGCCTCACATATGGCGAACCTATCACGATTCTTATGGAGATGACAAACTCCAAGTTTTTTGGGTGTTAGCGAAACCTCTTGCCTTGAATCCTTAATTTCTAAATTATAGCAATTTGTGCAGTACGTAACTATATTATAAGGAAAATTTTATCAATCTTTCACGATCATAGAAGATCTAGAAAATAATAGCCAATAAAGTAATTACATTTGAGAAGTAAACAATGTGTAATAACAACTATTATCAACCAATGAACATATGACACACAGTAAATTACATTTCTAAGTATTTAACCTAGAAATTCATCTACAAAAGCCTGTGTTATTTTCATTTTTATTTTTTTAAAAAAGGTACTCTATTCAAAACCCTTTGATGAACACCATGAAATAGATGGTAGGACATGGTAAAGGTAGTAATCACAATGGAGATTAGGATGAGATTTGATTAATGAAATAAAAATTGGTAGACATTTTAATAGGTCAAACAAATAAAACGAAGATTAGGAAAGCTTCGAAAATGCTATGGTAAATTGAAAACATCGAAGTACTATTTCTACCGCACATTCTCCACATACAGTAAATATATAATGGAGACAAAAGGCTAGACACAAGGACCCACGAACTATGGCATATTCATCACTTGCACATTCTTTAAGTACTAGGACGGTTAACTAAGAAAGCATTGTCAATATCAATATGCCTGATGCGTGAGCGAAACACCAAATTCCACATGGACAATTGTGTTAATAATAGTATGTAACTTGCATGATCTTCATACTAAGAGCATGTTTGATACCTATTAATTTCAAAATACATTTTCCGAGTTCTTTTCATGTGATTATTCAATAAAAATAATGTTACACGTAAATTCAATTTTTTTCTTTTTTTAATCCACACATTCATCATCAAATCATTATTCCAAAATGCATTTTGGCAAAACAATGGGGCTTAAACTGCTGAGACCAAGCCTCACCCTTGGCGAACCTATCACAATTTCTAATTGAGATGACAAACTCTACCTTTTTCGGGTGTTAGTGAAACCTCTTGCCTTGACTGCTTGATTTCTAAATTATAGAAGTTTGGACAGTTGGAACATGGATCCTCAAAACTTTTTGATAAAGAAATTTTTTATCAATCTTTTACGATCAGAGAAGATCTAGGAAATAATAGCCAATAAAGTAATTATATTTGAGAAGTAAACAATGTTGTAATAAAACTATAATCAACCAATGAACATATGACACACAACAAATTAGATTTCAGAGTATTTAACCTAGAAATTCAACTACAAAAGCCCATGTTATTTTTATTTTTTTTATATTTAAAAAGGTACTCTAATCAAAACCCTTGATGAACTTCATTATATAGGTGGTAGGACATGACAAAGGTAGTAATCACAATGGAGATTAGGATGAGATTTGATTAATGAAATAAAAATTGGTAGACATTTTCATAGGTCAAGCCAATAAAACGAAGATTAGGAAAGCTTCCAAAATGCTATGGTAAATTGAAAACGTCAAAGTACTATTTATATCGTACATTATACAACAATTATTTAATGGAGACAAGTGGCTAGTCACTAGGACCCGCAAATTATGGCATTATTCATCATTTGCACATTCTTTAAGTACTGGGATGGTTCACCATGGAAGCACCGTCAATATCAATATGCTCGATGCGTGAGTGAAACACCAAATTTGCACATGGACAATTGTGTTAGTATTAATATGTAACTTGTGTGATGTTCATACTAAGAGAATGTTTGATACCCATTAATATCAAAATACATTTTCCCCTTTCTTTTCGTGTGATTATTCAGCAAAATAATGTTACACGTAAATACAAAATTTTTTTTTTTTTTTAATCCAAACATTCACCACAATCATTATTTCAAAATGTGTTTTGGCAAAAGAATGGGGCTCAAACAGCTCAGACCTAGCCTCACCCTTGGCGAACCTATCCCAAGTTCTAATGGAGATGACAAACTCTACGTTTTTCGGGTGTTAGTGAAACCTCTTGCCTTGAATGCTTTAGTGAAACCTCTTGCCTTGAATGCTTGATTTCTAAATTATAGAAGTTTGGGCAGTTGGAACATGGATCCACATAACTATTTGATAAGGGAATTTTTTTTTCAATCTTTTACGAACAGAGAAGATCTAGGAAATAAAGTGTGTATATTTTAGAAGTAAACAATGTTGTAATAAAAACTTCCAATGAACTTATGACACGCAATAAATTAGATTTCAAAGTATTTAACCTAGAAACTCATCCACAAAGGCCAATATTTTTTTTTATTTATTATTTTTTAAAAAGGTACTCTATTCAAAACCCTTGATGAACTCCATTATATAGGTGGCAGGACATTGCAAAGGTAGTAATCACAATGGAGATTAGGATGAGATTTGATTAATGAAATAAAAATTGGTAGACATTTTCATAGGTCAAGCCAATAAAACGGAGATTAGGAAATCTCAGGAAATGCTATGGTAAATTGAAAACATCGAAGTACTATTTCTACCCGACATTCTCCACATACAGTAATTATTTAAAAGAGACAAGAGGCCAGACACTAGGACCCCCAGAATTATGGCATTATTCATCATTTGCACATTCTTTAAATACTAGGATGGTTCACCAAGAAAGCATCGTCAATATCAATATGCTTGATGCGTAAGTGAGACAACAAATTTGCACATGGACAATTGCGTTAATAATAAAATGTAACTTGCGTGATCTTCATACTAAGAGCATGTTTGATACCCATTAATTTCAAAATACAAATATCAATATGCTTGATGCGTAAGTTAGACAACAAATTTGCACATTGACAATTGCGTTAATAATAAAATGTAACTTGCGTGATCTTCATAATAAGAGCATGTTTTATACCCATTAATTTCAAAATACATTTTTCCCCCTTCTTTTCATGTGATTATTCAATAAAATAATGTTACACGTAAATCCAATTTTTTTTAAAATTTGAGAAGTAAACAATATTGTAATAAAAACTATTATCAACCAACAAACATATGACATGTAATAAATTAGATTTCAAAGTATTTAACCTAGAAATCCATTTACAAAAGCCCATGTTATTTCAAACAAAAAAAAAGTACTCTATTCAAAACCCTTGATGAACTCCATTATATAGGTGGTAGGACATGACAAAGGTAGTAATCGCAATAGAGATTAGGATGAGACTTGATTAATGAAATAAAAATTGATAAACATTTTCATAGGTCAAGCCAATAAAACGGAGATTAGGAAATCTCCGAAAATGCTATTGTAAATTGAAAACATTGAAGTACTATTTCTACCGTACATTCTCCACATACAGTAATTATTTAATGGAGACAAGAGGTTAGACACTAGGACCCACAAATTATGGCATTATTCATCATTTGCACATCCTTTAAGTACTAGGACGGTTAATCAAGAAAGCATCATCAATATCAATATACTTGATGCATGAGTGAAACACCAAATTTGCATATGGACAATTGTGTTAATATTAATATGTAACTTGCGTGATGTTCATCCTAAGAGCATGTTTGATACACATTAATTTCAAAATACATTTTCCCCATTCTTTTCATGTGATTATTCAATAAAATAATGTTACACGTAAATCCAATTTTTTTCTTTTATCCACACATTCACCATCAAATCATTATTCCAAAATGAATTTTGGCAAAAGAATGGGGCTCAAACAGCTCAGATCAAGCCTCACCCTTGGCGAACCTATCACGGGTTCTAATGGAGATGACAAACTCTACGTTTTTCGGGTGTTAGTGAAACCTCTCACCTTGAATGCTTGATTTCTAAATTATAGAATTTTGACCAGTTGGAACATGGATCCACATAACTGTTTGACAAGGAAATGTTTTATCAATCTTTGACGACCAGAGAAAATCTAGGAAATAATAGCCAATAAAGTAATTATATTGGAGAAGTAAACAATGTTGTAATAAAAACTATTATCAACCGATGAACATAGGACACGTAATAAATTAGATTTCAAGGTATTTAACTTAGAAATCCATCTACAAAAGCCCATGTTATTTAAAAAAAAAAAAATACTCTATACAAAACCCTTGATGAACTTCATTATATAGATGGTAGGACATGGCAAAGGTAGTAATCGCAACGGAGATTAGGATGAGACTTGATTAATGAAATAAAAATTGGTAGACATTTTCATAGGTCAAGCAAATAAAACGGAGATTAGGAAAGCTTCGGAAATGCTATGGTATATTGAAAATGTCGAAGTGAGCAATGAAAGATGAGGAGATAACGGTCAAAGAATATTCATATGCATTTAGTTGATTGCTCTTTCGTTCACGAAAACTTTGTTATCTTGTCTTTCGCTAGAAATACATATACAAATGTTAAATACCCTGCATACCTAAACAAAAAGTATGCAATTCGAAAATCTAACCAATCCTTATTTTTTTCAGCACTTGACCCGATTTTCAGAGTACAAACGATTGCCTCCCCTTTTCTTGAAACGGAGGAAGTTGTTTCTCCTTTTGTGATGGATATTTGTCTACGAGGGACCTAATATTTTGTGGTAGCAATTGATTTGAGAACATCTGATATATTTGGAAGATATTTANGAAATAAAAATTGGTAGACATTTTCATAGGTCAAGCAAATAAAACGGAGATTAGGAAAGCTTCGGAAATGCTATGGTATATTGAAAATGTCGAAGTGAGCAATGAAAGATGAGGAGATAACGGTCAAAGAATATTCATATGCATTTAGTTGATTGCTCTTTCGTTCACCAAAACTTTGTTATCTTGTCTTTCGATAGAAATACGTATACAAATGTTAAATACCCTGCCTGCATACCTGAACAAAAAGTATGCAATTCGAAAATCTAACCAATCCTTATTTTTTTCAGCACTTGACCCGATTTTCAGAGTACAAACGATTGCCTCCCCTTTTCTTGAAACGGAGGAAGTTGTTTCTCCTTTTGTGATGGATATTTGTCTACGAGGGACCTAATATTTTGTGGTAGCAATTGATTTGAGAACATCTGATATATTTGGAAGATATTTAGTGGAAACAAAAGGAAAGTTTTTATCTTAATCATGGCCAAAAGTTTGTAATTGTAATTCTAATTATGGAATTCCTCTAGAGACTATTATATAACATAACAACATCAAATAATTGACATGTATTTTTAGTTAATTAACAAATTAAAACAAGTCATAAATAAGACCTAAAATTCTTAATTTTACTAGAGATTAAAAATGAACGTGGTAAATGTTCAAAATCCACAATTCCACGAACTATACCCTATTCACTAATTCTATATTTATCTGAGTTTAATTCTTCCACTTTTATGAATAATGAAATCGTTTATTCAGTCAAATTTACTTGATTTTTTATTTTTTTTAACCACGTTTGAGTTGTAGCCTTGAAGTATTATAATTAGTTAATACGAACAATAATCAGTTTAATAGGTAAGATTTTTTCAGTCAAGTTTTTCTATTGTTGTTAAAATAAAGAATGTACACAATTGATTACAGTGTTTGAGTCATATTATTTTGAAATAGTAGATTGATGGAGAATGTGTGGTTGAAAAAGAAGGAAAAGTTATTGATGTGATGAAAAATATTATTTTATTGAAAAATGTGATTGAAAATTAGTAAAAGAATGAAAATGAAAATTTTAATGTATATCAAACATGGACTTAATATGAAAATAATTTAATTTACCGTCATGTTTTATCATAATAATAAAATAAAATTATTCTTTAATTATTTACTATTTTTAAATACGATTTAAAATTAAATTATAAAAAATAAGAATTGAGACGATAATTAGTCAAGATTTTGGAGTTTATCATAAAAATGATAAATGTTTTCAAATTTACCCATGGGCCCATATGGGCATGGGAACCTAACTTACCTAAGCCTTGGAGATGTGTCCTTTTCCAATTTCCACCACCCATTTAGCTTATGTCAATTTAATCAGTTTTCTATTTTTCCCCTTTATACATAGTATGGGTTAGTTTTCTTCAATTCATAAGATACTTCAATACTTTAATAGGTAATATTTTCGCATAGGTCAAATTCAAAAATAATATTTTTAAGATGGAATTCTAAGACTAATAACAGAGTCCAACAAGTTCAAATGAAAATCCATCTAAAGTTCAAATAAATGGTAGAATTTCAGAATTTGTGTTTTTAAAGGAGTCATTATACTGTGAGAGCATAAAAAAATAAAACTTCTTATTAATTAAATGAGAAAATAATGGAATCCAAAGACTCAATAAACATATCATGAATTGTGCTACATGTCAAGTGATCCAGGCCCACACATTTTCTGGGTATGGTGAATTCATGCATGTTTAATTTATAACAACACTTACTAAAATGAAGCCCACAACCACATAATTCTTCTCGGTCCCAGGGAATAGTGAAATGTAGGGTCCCCCAGTACACCACTCATTCAACAATCTACAAATAATAATAATAATAATAATAATAGGTGTCATCTTCATTAAAAACGTTAGTTTAGTTAAATTTAGGATGTATGGAGACCTCTAAAATGCTAGTGTTTTTAGTTTAAAATACATGTAAATTTTTTGAAAAGACGCTTTCTGTTTATTCTATTGTGCTGCTATAAGAACACTGACACTTTATTGAATTTTTTTTTAAAGAAACTTTCAGTAAAAATATTAATTGCAGCTATTAATTATATTAAAGAATTGACAGGCTAGATATTAACCTTTGATGATATTTTTATAAATAATTAGCAATTTATTATTCCACTACAGAAAAAATGTAACCGAAAATGGACAAACGAAATACATATAACTGAGATGTGCAAATTTCATTAGAACTGCACAAAAGGGACAATCATAAGTTTCACAAATAATCATCCACCGACGCCCCAAAATTATCTAGAGTGATGAATCTTTGTATGAGTTTTTAGAGTCTAAACTCTTCTATTTGTAGAAAAATAAAGAGACATCAAATCTGTATTGAATGGCTTAAACTAGAGCATTACAGCCAGAATACTAAACAAACTAGAGTACTAAAATTAGAATACGAAATAGATTGTTACATTTCTATAGCTAGAATGCTAATGAAACTGGAGAACTAAAATAACTAGAAGGATTGTTAAATAGGATAAATGATAAACTGAAGTACTAATCAAGTTTATTGCTTCTTGCAAGACAGTGCTCCCTTCAAAGATACCAATCTTGAACTGAAGTAGATGAATCGAGCACAAGACAAGGGCGTTGTTAGAGTATCGACAAGTTGATCAGAAGATGACATGCAAGCAACGTGTAACTTACTGTCTTGATCCTCCTCACAAATAAAATGAAAATCAATATCAATATGCTTAATGCGTGAGAATTTCATGAAATAGGATTATATTCAAGATAAACTAAATAGCCATTCGTGAATGTATTATATCATCCCTATTTTCAGCTCGATCAACATAGAAATGATAAAATAATTTATCTCCATTTGACAGTTCTTTTATTTCTATTAATATCTATTATGCCATTGATATAGGATAATTAAGGGCTTGTTTGAGCCCCATTTTTTTATTTTTTATTTTCAAAAATTGTATTTTACAATAATGTTATGACGTAGAATGTACGATTAAAAAATAAGGAAAAAAAAATTGATTTTGCGTATAATAGTATTTTATTGAAGAAAGTGTGAATATAATGATATCAAATCATTGTTCAAGAATGTATTTT
>CAIGRL010047374.1:0-14126 GCA_903798325.1 Fraxinus xanthoxyloides
TGTGTAAGTAGATTCCCAACACAACCCGTTATGGCACCAAGCCGATGATAAACCACAATGGAATAATCGAGACAACCCAGATTCTTCCTGTGAGATTTGGTGTATATAGTTACTGTGTCAATCGTGTCCAGATTTCACGTAGATCCAACAACTCTTCCGCTTTGACATTAATTAATTTATTCTCCCATTAGTGCTCCGTAAAAAATACTAATACATTAGTTCTCTGTTTCGCGTTATCCGTCAACATCTTCTCTTTAGTGAGACACATTAGCCGAAGAAGGTACAGAATATATCAAAGTTACCAAGACAAACGAAATACCAATTGTGATACTGGCATAAGCATATGCCATCCTTGGGTGCTTGCTCTGCATCGTTTTATGAAATTTAGCAATGAAAGTAGAAACAGTATTTAGACAAATGTTAAGATTTATGGTCCATCTTAGAAGGTCAACCTTATTAAGAGGAGCGGTCCAAACTCTTATAAATTGGTCTATACTTTTATCTTTATTTAATATGAGATTCTATCCATTAACATGCCCCCGCAAAATAGTGGATAACAATTTTTTTGAGTCTTAATCGAATCAAATCGCTCGTTGGAGCTCGAGTCTTAGCCAATCAAAAAGAATGTCCTGACACCAGATGTCTTCTTCGTCTCCCCTAATTCTCAATCATTTTGGGGTCCTCCTGTAAGGTACTAAATTTCTCTATTCTAAAATGTAGAATTGTTCAAATTTATTGAATTTGTCAATAAACTTCATAAAGATGTTTCCTCAATTTATGTAAAAGCCATATGATTTTTATTTAAATACATCATGTCATTAAACGTAAGTGAAAATTTCAATTGAGATATTTTGTCAAACACCATAACAGTGTCTTAGAAAATCTTAGGGAAAGAATGTGTCTTGTGAATATATACATAAACTTATCACAATCTATGCCCAAACCTACTTCAAATGAGCAACTACTCAAATTCTAAATTCAACCTTATAAATAAAGTTTATTCAATTTTACCTTGAAACTCATATGAGGGTAATTCTTCAAGTTTGAATTTCCTTCTATACTACCATAATTTCTCTTGGATGACTTCGATTCATGATACTAATTAACATACTCGAACCATAGATGAAATCGACCAAATATCAACATTAAATTTATCAAAAATTGAGGATTTATAGTGCAAGAAACGATATTCGCTCAAAAATTGCCCCAAAATCACCCAATTGTCCAAAGAATTTAGAATATCTATTCGTGTCGAATGAACTCTACAATTTTACCCCTAAGAGATTTTCAAAAATGTGATGTATTTTCTACTCTTTATTTATAATGCATTCTATTTTTATATTTCTTAGTTATCCGTTAAATAATTTAAGGAGAAAAATACATAATTACCTTTCAAGATACATTTTTCGAATTTGACGAACTTGGTAAATTTTTTTTTTTCATTCAAAAATCATATCATAAATAAAAATATGATAACATTTTAATTAAAAGGCTATTGCACACAAAGAAAACAACGGCTATTGCACCATGTGAACTTGGTCGAGTTAAAAGGCTATTGTATCATGTGAACCTGGCTATTGGTTTATTAATTATTATTATTTTTTATATTTTTCCCTTTTTTAGAAATATCTTATTTGACTTTAATTTATTTTTTTATTTTTTAAAAGGTTTTTATTTTACTATTGTTTCAAATTTTTAAATTATTTTATCTGTACAAAAATAAAAAATGAATTTATCCAATAAAAGTTTAGATAAGATTAAATTCTTGTTTGGTAGGGACTAAAATCAATTTTTAGTAAATTATAATAAAAGTTGATGAAATATGTGGTTGAAAAGATGTGGGTCCCATGAAATATGGGATTGAAATTAATTGTTGACTTTAACTTAAATTGAAATCTAAATTTTAATTCTTAACAAATAGGTTCTTAAGCGACAATGCTATCCATATTAACCTCCGCTTGAGCCTTCAAAGATAAAGGTACATAAAAAGCCATTTGATCATCATCAAAACGTGCATTGCATCACTTACAAGTAGTAATTATGATTTGAAACTTATTGATTTGTTAAAAACTTCGAAATTATGTATCAAGTTCTTATAAATATGTTATGTAGTAGTTGTATAGTTGAAAATTGAAATTATAAAAAATAATCTAGTTTTTGTATTTGAAAACTTGAAAATTGAATAATCGTAGTAGGTATTATTAGCTAAATATTTATTTTATAATTTCAGATATTTGGTATGTATTATTTTAAACATTAAATAATTTTTAGAATGATTAAATATTTAAAATAATAATAAAAATAAGTAACTTTTTTATGTTTGGACCTTGCCTAGGCTCGTAAAATTTACAATTTGGCCTTTACTCGTGAAATCGCATTTGTTGGGGCGGGCGACCGTGCTGCTGAAAGGGAAACTGGTGTGAGCAACATAACCCAAAAGGTAATACTCACATTGCAGTAAACTGTAACGCATACATGTAATTATGTACGTATTTTCATGTATAAATGTTAATTTTGTGTACCAACTGTTTGTTGTTTTGCCTCATTGAAGTTGTTTTCTCCATTCTCGGCATTATTTTTTTTCCCCCATATTTAAGTTAGACAGATGTGTGTGTTTGAGCAGCGAGGTCCGATGTTTCATTTTTTACAAAGAATGCGTCGGTTAATTTTATATATTTTTGGCCCTTGACGTTGATATTGCTACATGATGTATATAATTCAAAGTAAACGGGTTATTCGTAATGGGATCGAGCCGCTATAAATAATATAAGAAAAGATTAAACATTCAACTTATTTTGATTAAGTAAATAGATATTCAAGTTGAAGATCATGAATAATGCAACCTCAGTTGATGTTTGCACCGTATATATATATATATTAAATTCTTCATCTGGGTCAGCAATAATTTTCATGCTTGTGTAGAGAGAGAAATGAATGATTTTCGATAGTCAACAATTGTGAAGGATGGGAAATGGAGAAAGCTATTATTGACTAATTCCAAACATACCATTTCATTTGTAGCCAAAATCCAATTCTGCGATTCCTTGAACTTTTCTCAATATGGGATCCTTCCTATTCTTTATCGTTTTTTTCTTCTCGTTATTGGCTCTCGTACACGGTATTTCCAATACAGAATTTGCATACCCAAATTTAACTGCTTCAAATTTCAAATTTGTAGATGCTTCTGGGAGTTTTTTGTTCTCTCGTAATGGGACATTTAAAGCAGCTATATTCAATCCTGGTGCACAGCAAATCAGGTTCTACTTGTGCATTATCCACGTGGAATCCAACGCCATTATCTGGTCTGCAAATCGAGATACGCCTATTTCGAATTCAGGGATTATGAGTTTGACTGTGAATGGTATAGTTTTAAGTGAACAAGATGGAAGTTTGAAATGGTCTACTCCACGGTTGCAATCTTCAGTATCTGTCCTACAGCTTGCGGAGACTGGAAATCTTGTCTTGCTCGATCAACATAACAAAACTCTATGGGAGAGCTTCGGTAATCCAACTGACACAATTGTGATTGGACAGAAATTGAAAGTCGGATCGTTGCTGTCCAGTGGAACATCGAGCGATGATTTGTCAACCGGTAATTACGTTCTTGCTTTAACTGCATCTGATGCCACTTTGCAGTGGCAGGCTCTCACATACTGGAAATTATCTATGGATACCGCAGCTTATACAAACCCAAATTACGCTGTGGACTACATGGCAGTTAACCAAACGGGTTTCTATCTGTATGGTTCTAATGGTTCTGTAGTTGTGGTTCAGTTGAACTTGCCCCCATCTAACTTTCGGATTGCCAAGCTGGACAAATCTGGCCAGTTCATCATCAGTAGCTTCACAGGAGCTGACCAAAAACTGAACTTTGTCGGGCCAGTTGATGAATGTCGAATCCCATACATTTGTGGGAGCCTTGGTTTGTGTACAAATAGTATTTCATTAGATAATCCAGTGTGCTCTTGTCCATCTAGCTTCCACGGTAGTTCAAATAATACAACTAACTGTGTTCCGGGCAACAATTCTTACTCATTGGCAGTTTCTTGTAAGACAACGAATAACAGCAATCATGTGAATCCTTCATCTTTGTCTTATATGCAGCTTGGGTACAGTGTCAACTATTTCGCTAATGATTTTACTGTACCTGCCAAGTATGGGGTAAATTTATCTGCTTGTCAAGATCTGTGCTCGGGTGATTGTGCTTGCTTGGGAATTTTCTATGTCAATTCATCTGGTTCTTGTTACGTACTTGAAAATGAACTGGGATCTGTTATCTTGAGAACCGAGAGTAGCAGCCGGCTAGGATTTATTAAAACCATTTTCTTAGCTTCACCTACAAGTTTTGGCAGTGACTATGATTTTACTAATGATGCATTAGGATTTCCTACAGCTGCTATAGTACTATTACCATTATCTGGTGTTATCCTTGCAATTGTAATTGGAATATTTTTGTGGAGAAGATCGAAGCTTCCCAGACTAGTGGAGGAGAAATCAAACCATTCAACCTTCCCCTTTTCTGGTGATCTTGAATTTTCTATACTGGGATTGCCGTTAAGATTTGAATATGAAGAGCTTGAGAGAGCAACTGAGAATTTCCAGACTCAGATTGGAACTGGTGGATTTGGAGTTGTATACAAGGGTATGCTCCCCGATAAAACATTTATTGCGGTAAAGAAGATCAATAATTTGGGTGTTCGAGGGAAGAAGGATTTCTGCACTGAGATTGCGATAATTGGAAATATTCACCATGTGAACTTGGTCAAGTTAAAAGGCTATTGCGTGCAAAGAAGACAGTGGCTATTGGTTTACGAGTACATGAATCGTGGGTCGCTGGACAAAACCCTCTTTGGTAATGGACCGGTCTTAGAATGGCAAGAGAGAGTTGAAATTGCAATTGGAGTGGCACGTGGGCTTGCATACTTGCACAGGGGGTGTGAAAAAAAGATTATCCATTGTGATGTTAAGCCTGAGAACATTCTCCTGCATGATCATTTCCAGGCAAAAATATCTGATTTCGGCCTGTCAAAGCTTCTAAGCCCCGAACAGTCCTGTCTGTTCACCACAATGAGAGGCACTCGTGGTTATCTTGCCCCCGAATGGCTTACAAGCTCCTCAATCACAGACAAAACTGATGTTTATAGTTTTGGAATGGTACTGCTTGAAATTGTAAGTGGAAGAAAAAATTGCTCATTAAAAACACAAAGTCATAGCCTCGAAGAAAATCATAGTGCTGGTGGCCACTCGTTGTCTTCATCTTTACAGGAGCTCATTTATTTCACGCTATATGCGTTGGATATGCATGAAAAAGGGCGGTATTTAAAACTTGCGGACCCCAGACTACATGGTCGAGTTACTAATGAAGAGGTTGAGAAGTTTGTGCGCGTCGCATTGTGTTGTGTTCACGAGGATCCCAGTCAGAAGTCAAATATGGTAAATGTTGTTGGGATGTTGGAGGGTAATTTACCTTCAAGTCAGCCGAGGATTGAATTGTTGAACTTTTTGCGATTTTATGGGCGTCGTTTTACTGAGGCTTCAATGGCAGAAGAAACTGGAGTTCAAGATGGGTTTACGTTATATGAAGAATCAAATGCTTCTCGTGCTAGCACGAATACAGTTTATAATACACGTTTCTCTTATTTGTCATCACAGCAAATATCTGGTCCTCGATAGTAGAAAATAAGCAAAAAATAAATCGTTAGGCATTACTTTGCCCAGATGAAAATGGTGTCTGGGATAGGTGACACATTATTACGCTTTACACGCTCGCTTTCAGGGCATCATGCCCGGCATAAGTTGCACTTAGGATGATATTTACTTCTATCAGGATAAGAGATCAATTGTGCTATTTTTGCATTTCATATTAGTTTGCTAGTGCTGTTTGTGCAGAATCTGAGTTGATTGTTGGAGACAACCAGATGTTGGAAGCTTTCTTGGTATTAAAAATACTTCTTGCATAACTCTTCATATCTTAATTCATAAAAATACTCATATTGCGAGAAAAACCAAGGGGTCTTGTCAAGTTTTACATGCTCAACATATGTATCCCATTGAGAGGAGAGAGAATGATATTTTTTGAAGCTTGGGATTAAAAAATTGGGGTGTTAGAAATAACATTTAGATGAGAATTAATTTAGATTCAGATGAAAAAAAAAAAGGCGAAACATATTATGTAAATGTAACTTTAAATATAAAGGATGTTTGGAATTAACTTATATAAAATGTACTATTACTTTGACGTGGCGGCGTACATCGTTTGCTTCTATGTTGACATATAATAGCGTTGTATAGAATTTTTGGTTAGCGTAACAATTAGAAACTTGAATGTGCACTAGCGTAAGCAGAATAATTCAATGACTATTTTAAACGTTTTAACAAACTTCATTGACCGTTACTAAAATTAATCCTTATTTTAGTATAGGACACTCGTGTTATCTTTTTGTTTAGAGTAATGTTATTCATCATTAGTTGGGTTATAAACACAACCTAGTTGACGTTAATGTGAAATTAAATGATATGAAATTAAATAAACCATTTAATTTCACCTTTCATTTAACCTATTATTTAAAGTCATCTAAACTGTATTTATAACCCCACTGGAGATATGATATCATTATTCTTTTGTTCAATCCCGCACCTAAGCAACGTACCACTGACTGCTGACGTGGAAGCATGTTATTGGTTCTTCTCACGCTCTTCTATTTTCATTGTCCAGTTATAGTCGGACACATCAGCAATATAGAACCCAGGAAGCATGTGAACTGTACACGATTATTACCCTGCCTTTATTTAAGGCTCGAGAACAATAGAGGAAGACTGGAGAAAAGTAGTTGCTACCATGGCTTACGTCGAGAGAGGTAAATTTCTCTCTCTCTATTTTATAACTTGATAATATTTTGTGTAATTATTTGGAATCGGGTGTTATTTTTGCTAATATCGCGTAGAATTTAGTGCTAAGTATTTTGTTATTTATCAATCTTTTAATTGTCATGATTTTGAATCCAGAAGATGTATACATGTCATATAATTTTTTGAGTTGTTCTGGGTTATATGAATTCTGTTTATAATTTTGGATAATTCATACATAATTTTTAGTTTTTCCTTCGTGTGTTAGAGAGAGAGAGAGATCAATCGTTTAAGTCAATTTTCCTGATCGTGACCTCCAGTGGATCGTGATTTAAGAATCAGTATATATGTTTAATAGTTGTTCGAGATGAAATGAGTTTCACCAATTCGGTTTATAATTTTACATAATTCATCACAATCAATTTTTTTTTTTTGGGTGCGCGAGAGGGAGACGCTGAATAAAATGATCCAGAATCGGGTCAAACGCTAGGAACTCTGAATTTTTCAGTGAATTTAAGCTGGAAATTTTGATGGTGGGAGGGTCTGGGTGGTTGTACGCTGCGGGGAATTGGAATAGGCATTTGGTCCGGAACTGGATTCTGGACAACAACGTCAACCAGTAAGCTGTTGAGGAAAATATAGCAATGTTCGTAGCTATATCCCAAGGATAGGAGATTCTTCGGTAGAACCAACAAAAAATGTGTAAAGGACTTGAAATCTGGATGGATATTGCATGTGATTTTCAATTCAAAACTTTCCCAACAATACAAAACAGCTTTGCAGATGTACATGGGATGTTTGAATATAAACCCATTCTAATCTTCAATCGAATACCCTTCTTATACAATAACAAAACTAAGCCTTTTTGTCATAAATCTGGGGTCAGCTATGCGAATCGTTACCTACTGAAAGATTTAAAGCAACAAGATGCCCGAAGTAAATGTGTATTAAGTGCATATTGATGTCATTAGTTTGACAAAGCTCTAGGCTACAACAAGCCTTCTCTTTTACTTAGACTTGAGAAGGGATAAAAAAAACATAGGCATTATGTTTTCCTTTGTATGAAAAATTGAGAATTTAGCCAAGAACCTGAAGTGATATTAGAGGGAAATGAATATTGAGCACTTTAATCCTTCTAAGGGCAGAAGATGGCTGTTTATAATGTCATTTTAGATGCATTCATGAAACTAGTAAGTCATTTTTTATTATTAGTAATCTTTTGTCATTTTTAAGCATGCTTATTCTTCAGTTAGATTTATACTCAAACATCCAATTCAGCCTAATTATTCAGAAACTGCAGCTTCAATTATTCTTTGATCTAATTGAAGTCTGGTATCGTATGGTACCTCTTTCATGACATGTACTCATGCATTGGTGTCAGACAGATAATTTAACATATCAACTTCATCGTCTCTCAGTCCTTCTGTTTTTCTGGTTCAAGAACAAACTGTTCTACAATGAGTTGTGAGATGGTTATGTAGACTCGCTAGCTTCTACTTTGGTATCTAATGAAAGACGATAAGTTTGAAAAAATGAAAAATTTCCATTCAGTGAAATCCCTTTTTTGAAGGTAAGGCAGGCTGGTATAGCAAGTTAATGTGTTTTTGTAGTCCAGTTTCTTTCTTATTGGAATATGGTTTGAGGGGCTGGAGTAGAAAGATGTAAAATAGATCTTACACTAGTTACTAGGATATAGTGATATACCCCAGATGTCAACTTGGAATGGAATTCAAATGAATCTAGATTATTCAAATTCTGCCCCCCTCAGCTGATTTTACCTACAAAAAAGGAAGAGAATGTGGCTAACAATAGTTCACATAGATTCAAAAAGTCGAAGTACTATAGTTGGAATATGATAGCCTTGAAAGGAGATCGAATTACAAATATATTCGTTACTCTATTTTTTTATGAATAATTTCTCCAGGTGTCGTCAAATCCAAGAAATCAATATGGCGACTACGGACAATCAAAGATTTCTTTTGGGCAATTGTCAACTTCATTGGCGTGTTCTTCACTACAATGTTTTCGGTAATCTTGAGATCTTCCCATGTGTAATTTCTGCCAATATGTGAATTATGTTCTCATTTTCTTTACATCATCTGCAGATGGAAAAATCTGATGCTTACCGGAAAGGATCGGGCGCCAGCAAGAAATGGGATGGGGGTGGTCCAGGAGGTCCTGGGAGCGGTCCATATGGTGGTGGTCCACGTGGGCCACCCCGTGGATTAGACAGTGTTCGAGGGGTTGACCACAGTAAGTCCTGTATCCACCTCCCTGAATGAAAGAATATTTCTCTTTTGACTTTTTCCTCTATTCATTTTTTATAATGAATTCTTCAAATTCTCAATCCTCAGGTTCTCTTCCAGCCTGTGGCTCGTGTTGTGGATGAGGTGCCAAATATATAAGCACTACTGCTGTCACTGTTGGGAAATTTTCTTGAATCAGTATAAATTGTTACGTAAAACTTCTTAGGGATGAAATTATGTCCTAGTACGTAAAACTTCTATCTGTTACTAAGATGTGAAATCTAAATTGCCTAGTCTCTCTACTGGAACAACGGAATGGATGAATACGCAAAATTTTAAATGTTCACCTGGGACTATCTACTGGTCGACGACGATCCTTTCGTAATCTGTGTATGCTGCACGTTGAAAACCAAAAATATTTGTTATGGTATCGGGCTTTTTTTTGTTTTTTTTTGTTTTAAATCTGTGCATGAAATTGCATCTTTAGAAAGAAAAATATACTTCCCTGGAAGCCACAGTTATTCCATCTGTTCTGATCAAATACCATGAATAAACGAGAGATTTTATACGATGTTAAATACGTAGTCATTTTATACATTCCAATAAGCAGTCAAGCTTTGCTGCATTAGATTGCTTGCAACTTTGATGAAGTTCTGAGAGAGGAGTAAGCAAACAAAAAACCAAGGTGCTATTTTCAAACAGTATAGCTAGTTTGTAGTGCAACAGCTTATCAAGAAAGGCAATGATGCTGGCGTATTCTATAGTCACTGCTTAAATTGTATAATCAACCACAGCATTCAACCTCGAGATGATGATCAACCACGCTGGGATTGAGACAGTCCAGATTCTTCCTGTGAAATTTGTACTCCATAGTTAATGCAATCCTTCCGCTTCCACAACAAATTTATTCTTCCATTAGTTCCTCGTAAAAAGAAGTAACAGCTTCACGGATCGTTACCCATATAATATAGTAGCTCTGCTTCGTGTTATCAGTCGTCATCTTCTCTTTAGTGATATCCCTCGGCCCAAGAAGGTACAGAATATATCAGAGTTCCCAAAATAAATGAAATACCAATTGTGATACTAGCATAAGCATATGCCATCCATGGGTGCTTGCTCTGCATCATTTTATGAAATTCAGCAATGAAAGTAGAAACAGTACTTAGACAACCAAGTAGTCCAAATTGTAATGCTGATGCCACAGTAACAAAATTCTTGGTATCAACCTGTGCCAAAACTCGTCCATTGTTAGAAAAGGATATTGCAAGGGAAAGAGATAATTATAAAAAAAAGGTAGTAGACAGTAATTTTATTTTCTAATTTTTAGTTTAAAAAGCTTTGTTTTTATGTAAAACATATGGAAATCCTTATTATCAAATACAATTTCTTTAAACTTGTCGAATCAAAACTAATCAACTCCAAAATGCACTCCAAATCAATTGAGAAGATTTTACTGTGTGTGTGATGGTAAAAAAATGAGTTTTTAAAGTTTGATTTACGAGTTTTTGTATGTATATGCAAAGAGAGAGAAGAAAAATAAAAGTTAAGAGGGAAAAAAAAAATAGTTTGGTGAGGAGAATTAGACGCCACTAAATATTATTAACAAAGAAAAGAAAGTGAACTTCTATATTACCGTTTTCTTAAGTGTTGCCAATGCAGCCATAATACAAGCAGCAAGAATGTTGGCAGTGAGAGTCCCAAAAGGAATCCATTTTAATGATCCACCACGTCCATTAAAACGAGCTAAGAACCACCTGATCCAGACACCAAGAGGTCCGACTATACAAGCCAAGAATAACTGAGCTTCAGAGCTGTCGTTGTTGAACTTGTGCTTTGCTAAAATCCCAAACACGCTCAATAATATGCCGAGGATCAATAACATCACCACCAGGCCTGAAAATAGGCAATGCCGTTCGTGCAAACTACGAATACTTGTGCACCTAGAGATGACACCATTAGAACTAGTATCCAACCTTATGAGAAGCCATTTAAAACCTTTGGCTGTATGAATTCCAAATACGATTGAAGAGGCAGCTAGTAACAAGCCTGCAATGTAAATTTGGGTCAAGTTAAGGAAAATACAGCACATTATTTAATAGTATTACGTTGTAATAAAGCACGTCTATTCAATACATGATTGAACAGTTTAATATGCTCGGTATGTATATGATGGACATGATATATATGATGCATGATATCTCTGTAATACACAATAAATTATACAGTCATTCTAGTGAACAAATTAGCCTGTGCATGGACATAAGGACATAAGAAATGGCACATAGCGCATGCATTCAAAAATTACGGACATATCAGTTGTGCACTTATGTTCAGAGACTAGTATGTTGACTCAACCTGGAGAACGCTCATTTAAACATTTTCCTGCCTATTTCAATTTTTAATAGGGTCAAACAGAAAACCAATTCTTCCATTTGTCCTTGCGTAATTATAAAGTCGATTTTGACACAACAAAGTACCTATAAGAATGCCAAGAAAAGCAAACACCCAACGTCCTTCATGGCTTAGGTCCAGCATTTTCTGATTCCAGCCACTGAATGTTGTAAGACTTCCCAAGAAACCAGTCGACAATCCAATAGCCAACTCGTCTGAAACTTTCGCAATATCATCTTTGAAAACAACACCAAACCAACCCATCAAGAATGAACCAACCTGAAACAATGCACATAATTTGCAAGATTATCATCTGAGAGAGATCAAGTGATAAAAGCAATAACTTCATACTATGGAAGTAACTGCTTTCATGCGTACTGTGTTTCTGTGTTTTGTTAGGTAGACTAAACAATACCATACAGAATGAAGAAAAGAAAAGAGGTTGGAATCCTGTCCATTATAATGTCCAGTATCGTCTAATATAGAGTACCAAACAAGCACTTCACGTTCCACCCGACACGGAGAAATTCAGGTAGTATCCAGTTGAACATTATCTATCTCGATAATGGATTCGATGACATTTGATGCAGACATCACGAGATATCTCGAGATCTATTTTATTGTTATTAGGGTTAATTTTATTGTTATTGGACGTTGTCGTTTATTTTCTATTTTTATTGTTATTGGGTTTGTAATAGTGGGTTGACCCAAACCCTACCTAAATTTTAACTATTTAAACAAGTTTTACATTACCATTTAGACAATTGAATAAAATTGAGTTTGGTTTAGCCACGTTTTTCCTTCCTCTCATTCTTCTCGGCTTCTCTTCCTTCCCTTCTTCTTCTATTCTTTTCCGTTTGTTAGTTTGAATTACATTGGTGCTGCATCAAATTTGGTATCAAAGCCAAAACCTGAGTTCAATTTGCATACGGGCTTCTTTGTTGCTAACTTGTGCAGACTTGTTTTCTCCTCCAAATCAACAAGACAGTAACCACTATAAGATCAACCGTCCTCAACTACTGAAACCAATAAGTGTCCCTTTTCAACACCATTATCATTCTCAGGATCCCAGAAATCGGTAAAGCATCAACCTTTACCGAAACCAACACAACCATCACGCCACCCGAACCCGAACCCAAACCGCAACACCCCACTACATCCATCACAAACCTCTACTGAATCCAAGTTGTAGCTTCATCTAACACCCCACCACCAGTCACAATTCGCAACACTAAACTAAGCCCGCCGCCACGGAGACCCAATTCTTACCAGCTGCACCTAATCGTCCGAACCCGCCACCCATATCCATCAGAAAATGCACCCGCAGCTCTCGCGGGCAGCCATAACATGTTCTCTCGCTCGCCGCCGTCGTCAACCGTCGACATCAGTACCATCGTCGGCGCTCCTTGCCTCAGCGTTGTGCTCGCCGTTAGCTCCCATGTGTCGAGATCTCTACTGGAATTGAAGGTGGTAATCCTTTTAATATTGGGCCTTGGTTTGAGCCCTTCCCTTTATTTTAAGTTTTCAATTTGGGCCCCTGCTTTATTAATTGTGTTAGTTTTAAAGTTGGGCCTACTTGTTCAATTGTTTAGTTGATAAAAAAAAAGTGTGAAAAAAAAAATAGAAAAAAAATTTTTAAAAAAATTGTTTATTATTCTTTTGGGCCTCTATTATTATTTGGGTTTCCATTAAAAGTATTTGTTTAACTATTCTAATTATGTACTTTGGGCCTCGATTTGGTCCCAAATTTTATACTGTGTAATTTATTTTAGTTAAAAAAAAAGAGAGAAAAAGGTATTTTCTAACATATTTTGTAGGTACCTTTTGGTTGATTCAGTTACTTCACAAACAAGTCAGAGAGTTATTTATTTGCATTTGGAAGATCAATTACTAGGTGTTCGTTTGCTTCGACGGACAATATGGACGCTACTATTTCTTTATCTTTAGTTTACAATCCTGTTTCATTACAAATTGCGTCAATTAAATTTTGTGTTGTTGTGAATCCAATTTCACCTACCTACCACTTCACGTCATTCACTCCATAATTGTGTTATTCACCCCTTTTATCGTGCTTATTTTACGTCATAAACTTGTTTTATTCTCATTATCCCACGTGACTAGAATACTGATTCGTATTTGACCTTTACTTTACTATTTTATATTGATCAGCGATAGTTGCTCGCCATATTTTGGATCTACATAATAAAAAAAAAAATTCCCATCAGGTTTTCTTTTCAAATTTAAATTGAGTTGTCATCGATCTCTCTATACATTTTATTTAACTGGTAGGGCATTGCATGCATTTGCGTAGTGGTCGTNTTCTTTATCTTTAGTTTACAATCCTGTTTCATTACAAATTGCGTCAATTAAATTTTGTGTTGTTGTGAATCCAATTTCACCTACCTACCACTTCACGTCATTCACTCCATAATTGTGTTATTCACCCCTTTTATCGTGCTTATTTTACGTCATAAACTTGTTTTATTCTCATTATCCCACGTGACTAGAATACTGATTCGTATTTGACCTTTACTTTACTATTTTATATTGATCAGCGATAGTTGCTCGCCATATTTTGGATCTACATAATAAAAAAAAAAATTCCCATCAGGTTTTCTTTTCAAATTTAAATTGAGTTGTCAT
>CAIGRL010047377.1:0-13330 GCA_903798325.1 Fraxinus xanthoxyloides
AAAAAAAAAAAACCAAAAACATATACCAATTTGTTAATTTTTTCCTGCATTGTCAAAACAATTTCTAGGGTAGCGTTCAAATTCACACTTGACCATTCACTATGTAATTGGATTAAAACATTTCAAGAAAAATATGAAGGCGCGCGCACACAGATTGCCAAAACACAGAAATGAATGTAAGCACTTATGAAAGATTCATATTACTGAGTTGATTGGAACTCCATGTTCAAAATTAACATGAAATCACAAAAATCCAAAATCAAGCAATCTATCGAACAGTTGGAACCAGATGAAGATATAACAAAAAGAAAATGAAGAAAAATATTTTACAACCTATTGGAGATGAATAACCCCAAAACGGCCAATAAACTTTACATTTATCTCAAGAGGGCAAAAACTAGCATCATATTGTACAAGAAACAAGTCAACCTACTTAGTTCCAGAAAACATGTAGTCTACAAAAGCTTCCAATTTGTGAAATACACACTAAGAATGTAGTTTGAACTCAACAGCTTCAACAGTACAAATCAACAAAATGGAAGCTTCGAGTCCCCGGAATAAGAATGCACCATACGTAAGAAAGCCCGAGTACAAAACTAAAATACATACTCCATAAAAAGATTGCTAAGAGGTTAGTATTTCTAATGTTCGCTATTACCTGACACAATTCTAAGATCAAGAATCCTTCTCTTTTGCTTCTGAATCTATCTGCTCAGAGGCAGGGGGGTCCAAATTCATTTTCTCGGGCATCGGTAGCATGGATTCCACTTGCTCTGTACCTTGCAAAATGGTATCTGTTACACCCTTCACAGGTAGAGTGGAGTCCGTTTGATCGGTATTTTTCATGGTAGGATCACTTGGATCTATTGCTTGTTGGACAGAGTCCATTTGTTTAGTTACTGTCGAAACAGAAATTCTTTTATCTATTGCAGGAAGGGCAGAATTCATTTCATCTGTTGCTTCCACTGCTGTTGTATGTACAAGATTCTTCTGTTCTAAGTTTGTTTCCGTTATCTCATAATCAGATAGGAGATCCATGAACTCATTGAGCAACCTCTGAACTTTTCTGTTTGATGCCATGGCGGGAAGAATATCTTCTCGAAGCAGCTTGCGCTTTTTCATTCCCTGCCAAGACAGGAAGGTCAGTTATCAAATGATAAAAACTCATATAATAAACAAAATTAAAAAGGGGGGCAACAAAAACCATGATGCAGAAATGGGCAACCCAACAAAAATTGGAAGAATTTACATCATCAGAAACATATTACTACTTTAAACACCTACAAGAATTAAGGAAGAGCACAAAAAGGCCTTACGAGTACATAAGGGTCCCATGCTCCTGCCTTCACATCAGATGATGGAACTTCAGTCATCCCAATAGGAGGTCCAAGAAAGCTCTCACAAACTTCTCGTAGACGGTACTCGTCTGCCTCCCTACATTTTGATAAACATTGCAAATAATGATAATTACTAACTCTCAGGAGAAAAACAATGGAAGAAGTATGTCCAGTCAATTCTACAAAACTTTTGATTGTGTTACCATCATTAATCCCTTGTTTGAGCCCCATTTTTGGGGAAAAATGTGTTTTGGAATAGTGATTTTTTTGGAGAATATGTGGTTAAAAAATAAGAAAAAGCTTTCGATTTACGTGTAAAATAATTTTATTTGAGAATGTGTGGTTGAAAATGAGCTATAAAAATGAGTTTTTGGAAAAATGGGGCTCAAATTAGGGCTATATCACTCAAATGAAACCAGANTACATTTCTATGGTTATAATTAAAATCAGTTTTTAATTCAAATTAAGAGTGTGTTTGGTTGATATCATTTTAGAAAAATGTATTCTGGAATAGTAGATTGATGGAGAATGTGTGGTTAAAAAATGAGGAAAAATTTTCGTTTTACATGTAAAATTATTTTATTGGAGAATGCGTGGTTGAAAATGAGTTTTGAGAAAATGGATCTCAAACAAGGGCTAAAAGTTCTCCTGATATGTGGATGAACAGACAACCTAAATGGACAACCTTCTTACACTATGCATGTTCAATCAAGAATACCAGAAAAAAAGTATAAAACATTCGATGATTTGCATAAAATATTGAAAGTTGAAAAAGTTCGACAGAATATCACATGAATTTTAATGCTTAAAGGCTATCCCTAGATGCCTTTATTTATACAAATAAAAAAATAAGCTCTATGCAAGAATTTTGAAAAATTAACAAAAACAAGACCTTAATTTTTTGATATTTAATAAAAGGTCCATTAGACCCCATTAATGAAAGAATCAGCCAAAAATGACAAGGGCTGAAAGGTTTCGCTCAAAGTTAATGCTTGAGAAATTGGAGTCTTTCGATCAAATCCAACTCCGTTGATCAGAAAAATGGGTAGTAGTCTATGATTGGACTAAAAGTTATTTTGGGCCGTAAGATGTTTCCCTAAACCCATGTCTTTCCACTATTTGTATATTGGATCATCCTTCTCAAGGTACATGTGCCGCATCTAACACAAGTTAGGGATTCTGACTGTACACTATCTAGAAGGGGCTTTATTTATGCAAACCAAAAAGAACCCTAAGGTTTTTTGAGAATGACTAAAATAATAACATATGTTCTTGATACTATAATAAAAATGTTCCTTTGACCACCTAAACGGTGGAAGCAGCCAAAAAGTGCAAGGTCCCAGAGGCTGCACTGAGTTTTACTAAGATGCTTGTTTTTGCTCGAAAAAGTGGATCTTTCATCCAAAACTGACTCTTTTGAACCATTGTTTTCAGTCTTCAGATGATACCTAGAAGCCTTAAATCCATGCCCCTCTCTTTGTAGGTTGCATCATTTCACTTTAACACCTATATTAGATAGTTATCAAACTGCCCCCAGAACGTTCTAAACCAAACTTACATACCCCTTGAATTGGCAAAAACTATCCCATGGTACCTTCTCAAACAGAAATAAAAACCACTCCTATCTCACCATTCATTTAATGTTATAAGTATTTTCTTTTCAAATGATGGTTGATGTACAATATATTTTGTAGGCTAAATGTAACAATCAATTTCCCGTGTTTACTATAAACTGACTGCAACAGGGTCTCATTTGTACCTTTGAATCTATTTTCCCAGAACTGCTGGTTTAAGCATCTGATTATAATCAACTTGCAGCCGTAATTATCCTGCTTTCCCCCCACTTAATTTTAGTGCAGTGTTTGTTCCTATTAACTTTTGATTATTGAAGAAGAAAATCCATCGTGGATCAGTGGGCGACAGCCACTTCTCAGCTCTCTTCAATCTTATTTTTCATGCTCATTTAGCGCACAAGTTAAAGTATATTCAAACCACAATTTTGCCACATAAATAATGATGAACATTAGTACAGTGACTCAGTCCATGCCTGCAGCCATGCAGTGATGACACGAGGAATAAAGAACACACCAGACGCAATATCCTAATTTACTATTTCTCTTAATGCTAATACCTTAAACCCTAAACCACCATTTTGGAAGCAAGAAAAATGGGCATCAACAGTGACAGGTTTTGGGGAATGCTCAAGGCAGTTTTGAGGAGCAGGTACTGATGGCAAAAAGCATCTAGCCATTGGATCAAATAGATCCTAGCCCTTCATTTGAATTGCCTTGCATATATTTGTCTATAAATACCCTTGTATAGTTCACTGTAAATCATAGAGGTAAGTAAGGATAAACACTTGTGGATTGAAAAGATTTCTCCGAGTTATAAAGGCAGATTCTCCCCGAACATTGTTTTGCTCATGTTCTTCTATATTCTCTCCACATTTTCCTTGAGCTCAAAGTAAGGTACATTTTAACCTCAAAAAATTAAATTGCAGTCCATATTTTCCTTGAGCTCAAAGTCCAGTAACATTTAACATCAAAGGTTAAATTCGTGAGTGAAAGACTCACTTAAATGTAATTCCTGCGATGGACTAAAACTTTGAATAGTTAAGGCCATACGATGCGAGCAGTTCGTTGGGAAAAATCTAAGCCCGTGACAGGTGGTACGAGAATGCTTGAACATTATGTTGTTGGTTGCGAGAGATTAATGGAGTGCATTTCAGCGAAAACAATTTTGGGACCATGAAAGATGCGGCACAACCACGAGATATGTGGAAACGCGATTGGCAAGCAAGTAGAATTGATGACAAAAACTTTGGGAATGATGGAAGCTATAGGCAAATGTAGTGCGATTAAGCCTGTCTACATGTTTGTTTGTTTCATAGAGTGAGGTGAACATTGTAAAGGAAAACACGAGGGGCAATTATTGTGATTGCTTTGACATGTAGTATCATTGCGGTAGGGGTTGTCCATCCAAGGAACAAATGCAAGGGGCATAGGGTGAAGGTTGGTGTCGGAGATGGTATGTACAAAGGTATAACACGTGGATGTGCAAGAGGCACTAAGTGGATGTCCGTCCACTAGGGGACAATGTCGCAATTGTGGAGAAATTTTCATACCCATCAGCGTGGAGGATAACGCAATACAAAGGTTGCATGAAGATGAGACCAAACGATCCGCTATGAGAATTTTAGCGGATTGAGTGAGCTTGTCCCGTGCAAAGCGAACTCTCCTACCCACGCGGCGCAGCAAGATTGCTAACAATTCATTTATAGGTTAAATTACAATAAAGTACATTGACAACATTATCATATGTAGGCATAGTTGGAAGTTTTCTACCTACAATATTGTGTACGTTTACTATGAATTATGTTTCCCAACCCGTGAGAGGTGGTGGCTGCCTGGGGGGCCGTGTAGGTTGTCCATTTCAAGTGAAGAGTTTCCATAATGGGGTTGCGGCAACACTTAAACTCAAAACCTTTATTTGCTCACATTTCTATTGAATGATAAATTCATCTAAAAGCTTAAGATCGCTAGAGAATAAAAGAATTATTTATTTATGTTTTCCACAAAAGAATGTTTTTATGTAAATTATATCTATAAAAACAATAATTATAAATGCACGAACACAAGCACACAAAAGGAAAGTGATATACAATTTAGGTAGCATGCAAATATGAAACGTTTAAAAAGGCGTGAGCCTCATTGTAAACCTAAAACGAAATTAAAATTCAAAACAATTTAAAGTGTGTAAACAAACAAAAGAAAAGTTCAAAAAGAACTAATATTTTAGTTGCGGTGCATGGGACTATTCCCTATGTGGATCACTAACAAAAATATGGACACGTCATAATACATACATATGGGCAAGATAGTTTTCCAAATAAATTCGACATGACAACCAAAAAATATGAACTAAAGATATATTTTATTTCATAATTTAGGCCTATTAAGTATTTAATAGTTCCAAGTAAAGGAAACATGAATTAACTCTTTATGATGATAAGAGGTCGCAATAATAGTGAAGTTCGCAATATATGTATAGAACATATATGGAAGTGCATTATTACGTCATAATTATATGTAAAATAGATTTACATGTTAGTGTTCGACCATGATACATATAGTGCCTCCCAAGGAAGCACAAATACGGACACAATGGACACGACATGGACATGCAGATACGATTTTGCAAAAAATTACTAATACAACACAACACCACCTTCTTGGCATGTTGATTAAAATTTTCAAATACTGTTAATCTTTATTTTCATTTATGCTTTCCACTTATAAAGTGTAAGTGAATAAAATTGAACTTTCTTCTAAATCGCAGAAGAAGAAAGGAAAAGCAATCTGTAAAGATCTTTCATTTATAATTGAATATGGGGTAAAATGATCATTTTTTAAAGTTCAAAAAGTGACCTACTTTTTGAAAAGGAAAAAAAGACAGATAATTGACCCCTTTCCTTCATTTCCACAATTGACGACACAATCAATAAGAGAAAACATTGTCTTATTCTTAAGACAATAAAAGACAGCGAGTTAAAATAGAAAAGAGAGCTGATTTTCATCAACTAGGTTTCTAGATACCCCAAAAGCCGTCACGACTGACCAACCTTGAAGCCCAACACCCAACTCCGGACGCAACAATCTCTGGCGTTTCAACAAATATCTACAACATCAGATGAAAGAACCTATCTGATTTTGAAGATGAACTAAGCAGGTGATTATTATTTTTTCTACAACATCCACTCTTTTTTTTATTATTATTTTGAAAGACAAAGCGTGTCGGTAACCATCTACAGTGTTGGTGACATTTCTGGAAGCTAAAAAACTGAAAAATGGACCGCCTAGACTTTCTAGTACATGGCAGTGACCTGTTGGGGGACGTGCTGGTGTCTGATATATGACAGACACCGACTTGCCAATGCCAGTGTGTGTCCATGCTTCCTATAGTGCCTCTAATCAGTATGAAATGTGTGTAAATTATTTCTCTCTAACTGATGTTTTGGAAACATTAGTGACATAAGTCTCAGAAGTGTCCAAGAGCCATGTTATGTCCGAGCGTCACAAAAATCCATTTCTATAAGTTTCCGTGCATTGCCCGGTATCAATAGATTTAACCCATTAGATTTGCGAAGAGACATAAATATGAAAAACCCAGTACAAGGGAGAATAAACACACCTTGTTAAAAAGCGTATATAGTACAGAAGACATTGGTGATATTCACTAGAAGACTTCAAAGCTATTGCAGATGCCAATTGAGCTTCCAAATGAGCACGTGTCTGCAGTCCATCATCAGTTACTCTGCACAAGCATAAATCCAGATGTGTGTAAAAGATGAGGGCATTTGCAAATAAAAAATCACTTAATATGGAAGAATTAACTGTATATATTATTAACTTTACAGGACAGAATTAGGAAACCTTGCCATCTCATGACAAATAGTCATCCCAACACAAGTTAGTGGCCAGGAATAAGGTAAAAGCATATGATATTCTTGAAAGATTGTTCATAAAACCAGCTCCAAGTATTTGATATTAGGTGGATTTCAGAAAAGGGAAATAACGTAATGTAAGATTACTATGTTTCATTCTGTCACCAAAGTTGTATCTTTGAGAAATTATTTTAAAAATTGCAGGATTCAGAATGCATATAAACCTGCTCCATCCTGGTTTCCTGGCCAGAAATTTCCTAACATCAATCTGCAAGTCAGCCAGCTCACCACCATGAGCTGAACTGAAGTTCCAAGAGGTTGAGAAATTTGATGCAGTATAACAATCGTCTGCAACTCTCAGCCAACACATGAGGCTCATATCAAAGACGTAGGCATGGTGTGTAGCCAAAACCACAAGGGGAAAACCAGATTTTGACAATTTTGCAGATATGATTTTGATTGTGCCTGGAAGAACGGAAAAAAAAAAAATGGATATTCATTCACCAACCTCTGGGACAAAAAATTTGAAAGTAAAGATTAGCAATTGCACTAAGTGTTAAATATTACATAAAATTGAAAAAAGTCAAATACCCCTAAATTAACAGACATCATAGCTTACCAGCATCTTTAGAATTGGATTTCAAATTTGGAGTTATAAGTGAAGCCAACGAATCATGAAGGAGGCATTCCCTGTTAAGAAGATCCCATACATACAAGGATCCATTCCTTGTGACAAGCAACAACTTCCAAGATTCATCACAATCAATAAAAACTGCAGCAGATCCCATCACCATGGTCGGTATAGCACGTCTCCCGCACTTTGTGTATACCTTCTTACACACAAACATTTGAAATCAAAAAAAGTAAAAATATACTTCGTTAAAGGAAGTCTATAAATTGTACAATTATCCAAAGTTTAGCATTAGAACTGCTAATCACAGATAAATCACTCTTAATGAAAATCAATTTAAATATAGTGGTTTAATTAGGAATTAATATAGTGGTACGAATAATAAACTTGAACACTCAAGAAATCCGTTGGAAAGGCATATTCACATCTCTTACAACCAACACAGTCCTCGGTCCTTGGGGCAGAAGCAATTTGTTTCCCAATTCCTTCTACAGTCAGGTATAACTTGGGATTGTAGCATTATATATAAGATTGATTGTCCGTGAATAAAGAAATTCAATTCAGCCTAAATTTTAAGTAGTTCTCTACAACTAACCAAGCACATTAACCAGGGGCAACTTTTATCAAGTCCTCATCACAATGCTTGTTTGGAAAAACTTAAAAAGTTGAGGTCAAAGTCAACAATTAATTTTTTGTCACACGTACATAAGAGCCACAATAACTACCCATTTTTCAACCACTCATTTTTATCGAAGTCACCTTTTTAGCTCTCTCAAACAAACACTAAATGAGATATAGTGCAGATACACAACAAATATGAAATAAAATGNAGAAATTCAATTCAGCCTAAATTTTAAGTAGTTCTCTACAACTAACCAAGCACATTAACCAGGGGCAACTTTTATCAAGTCCTCATCACAATGCTTGTTTGGAAAAACTTAAAAAGTTGAGGTCAAAGTCAACAATTAATTTTTTGTCACACGTACATAAGAGCCACAATAACTACCCATTTTTCAACCACTCATTTTTATCGAAGTCACCTTTTTAGCTCTCTCAAACAAACACTAAATGAGATATAGTGCAGATACACAACAAATATGAAATAAAATGTGGTCAAGCTAACAGGAACACGCAAATAGAATACCAGAATTACTAATATTAAAGGTCGGTAAGCAGTGAATAATAAGAAGAAAAGAAATTCGGAAAATAGATTATATCGAAATGAATCTGGCATACACATTGAAGTGAGGACAGTAAAAAGCCTCAGATTGCACTTCTTGACACCAGGAGCAATAACACGAAATTTAAAGGATGATTTTCAGATTGTTTAATAAAAATAAATATTTAGTTATGGATACTATGAACTCAAGAATTCGAAAAGATAAAGACTTATCATCAGTTGGAACGAAAGAAACAGCATGTTTTTAGAAAATTTATTCATAATCACTATAACTAGAAACTGCTGAAATATATTAGACAAACCTGCAGGCATCCATCTTCACAGCCAACAACCCAAAAGTTGGCATTTCCAGCCAAAACAGTGACCTTTCCAGAAATCCTATCAGACCAAAGAGTTTGCGACCCTCTTGTGCAAGAAAGTTCTGTTTCTTTCATCATGAAAGTACTTCCAGGCACTACAATGTCATTTACTGCATGTTCTCTTGGATGAGCTTCCAAGTAAACTGGAATTCTATCTCCCCCTTCTTTCTGATCAATTACGCTTATTGAAAGAGTACCAGCGGAAGTAACATAGCCTGTCTGTTCAACATTAGCAAGTCCTTCTTTACCAAGAGGTTCTGAAACCTTCTCAACGACAAGGCTCTCAGTAACAGTCACTCTAGCTGTGGCATCAGATCGCTCCCTCAAATCAGCACTCCCGCTTGCTGCTTTCCTGATGGATTCTTCTCTAGCACCACCATCAGTGTGTATTACCTTGTTATCAACCTTTTTGTGATCTAAAGACTTCGCAGGAAATTCAGAGGCATCACATCGAGCATTAACAGAAATTCTTTCACGTTTGGCAGGCACTCCAACTGCTTCTGGTATTATCCTTTTTCGACCATCAGGTCGCCTATACTCTTTTTGCTTCACAGGACTTGACATCCGAGCAGAAGCAGCCAACTTATTTGACCCATCACTAATAGATCCCTCAGCATTTTTCCCAACATTAGCATGAGCCTTTTTAATCTTTGTCGTAACCTCTAAATTAGTAGAAGCTTTCAGAGATGCCTGATTGACTGGAACCGACTTTTTGCTCGGGGTTTGCTTTGCAGATGCTGCTTCAAGTAACAGCTGCACTGCACTTTCAGCCAAATTTCCTTGCCGACCCCTTACATCACCATAACGATTTCTCTTTAACTCATCTAATTCAGCATCACTTAACCTATATCCGAGTTCGTTTACATCAAAATAAAAGGTAGAAACTGTGCCATCCAAAGAACAAGCGAACAAAGTATATCCGTCGGGGCTCCTGCATTCAAAAGACCAAGTTCACAAGAAAAAGTAAATAAAGATAGGAGGCCAGGAAGAAGCAAATTAAGCATGCATCTTGAGTGCACTCAGAGGTGAAATAGACTCTGAAGAGTAAACTTACCAGGATAGATCCACCACACTTTGAGAAAAGAAATGCTTGGCCACAAAGAGAGGACGGGGACTTGCAGTTGTCCACACAGTTATGGTGCGGTCCTGACTTCCTATTGCAATAACATTATATGGCTGTAAATCTTTCCCTTCACTCTTTGAAGAACCATTACTCCACCCAAGAGAAGCAGATTTTAAGTCCTGAGTATTGGAAGAATTCCTTCTAAACATAGAATGATTAAACTTAGCAACAATAATAGGAGCGTTGTGTCCTAAGAAGTCAAAAGTGGCAGACCATTCCCCTCTCTCAAGAACAGGTGCAGAATGTCTTGGTTTTTGAAAACCATGAGTTGTGGTTATAAAATGACCGCAAGGTGACCATCCAAGTCGCCTGAAGAAGGTGGATCCTAGCTGGAAATACATAAAAGTCATCGACAATGTTTAAGGAAACAACGAAAAACAATTGATAATTTAATGTAATTTCTTTACATACAGATTTGGCCCAGTGACCATCAGTTCTATGAGCAAGGCTCCAGTCACTTGTTCGCCAAACAATGACAGTCTTATCGTCTGATTGACTTGCTATGAATGAACCAATGGGATCCCATGCCACACCTTTGACCAGACTGGAATGACCCCGAAGAACAGCTGTGCAGATGCCATTGTTCATGTCCCAAACATGAACTGTGTTATCCAAACTCCCGCTAGCCAATATTGAGTCATCCGGAGACCAATTAAGATCCACCTACTTTATGCATGGAACAAAAACAACTCCTTGGTTACAGCAACCATGGTAGTGTCACGTATCTCAATTGGAAGAACTAGACCCCAAAAGCTAAGCTATTAAGGTTGGAAAGCACAAGCCAATATAAACCACACAAAGGAAGCTTAAACTTCCAACGTGGGATTTTTAGGTGCCAATGCACCCCAATGGGAACCATGACAGGTAGGATGAACGTGTTTATTAATATGGTAAGCGAAAACGTCATAAATTTATCTAATACTAAATAGAAAATGATATTACCACATCAGCAGTGTGCCCTCTCAATGTCATAGAAACTTTCCAATTCTCAATATCTGGTGGCTCTCCGCTACCAAACTCCGTGGTTCCTGAACCAGGCTTCCTCTCATGAACAAGAATAACTTGGTCATCAGATCCCGATGCAATATATCGACCATGCTTGGCCCACCTAACACAATTAACTGACCCAAAATGATCATGCAGAGTCGCCAGAAGTTTGGGTGTTGAATTATCAGCTTGAGATTCCCTGCCAACACATTTCATGTTCCAAATGCGAACCTGCGACGTAAATGAGAAATTTTTTTGTTCTATAAGAAATGAGACCAAATTATGATAAACACTGGATTTTGGTCTTCTAGATAAGCCTCCACGCATACAATGGAGTGTTTATAAATTTATTAATATCTAGAAAAACTCCTTAAGATATCTGCTGAGGGAACCTATTCCTGATGGTCGATGCCAAAAACCTATAAAAGTGAGAGATAACAAAAACTACATCGCAGAAAATAAATTGGTTCAAGTGCAGTTCAGGCCTATCTAGAATTTAAATGACATTTAAGGCTCCTGAATCTGGGTTGCATATAAAGCACAATTTCATGATTTCTGCACAAAATCCTTTTAGCCTCTCATAACTGAATGTCGATTGTTCGAATATCCAGAATTGCAAAACAGAAAATTTGAGAGTATTAAAATGGAAGAAGAAAAAAGATACCTTGTGATCACCCCCGCCAGTGGCAAACCTGAGGGCACCAGGCTGTATATCGACCGAGAAAATCTGCGTCCCTCCATGCTTTACCCAAACTGGCTTCTCTGCTTTCATCTTTCACCTTAAAGCACAGAAGAACTATTTTTCTTTTGGGAAAACAAAAGTGAGAGATAGTTAATTTATTCACACTTAAAATACACCTAAAGCCTCTCAAAGTTCATGCCTTTGGAAGCACAAAACCCAAAAAAACCCAATTTGGTTCACCCATAAACTTGCAAAATTAAACCTCAATTAAACTAAAAAATCCGAAATTTCGAATTATTCAGGAAAAAAAACATATAATTAAAGAGAGTCCTATTCAAGAAAAAGGTGTAATTTGGGTAGCTAATTTGGACAGGAAAAGGGGCAAAAGAACTATAAGTAATTGGACTACGAAAATTATAATGAAATAAATGAAAAAATAACCCAGAAGAAAGTAGTAAATATGGGAAAAAGTTGAATTTTATCGGTAAGTCAGAAAAACCCTAGAACTACTGTACGCGGAATTTGTGTGCGTCGAGCGGTGGGGTTGTGATTTTTTCTTGTTTTTGTTTTAGTAATGAATTGAGATTTGTAGCTTATAATGCAATTTTTGGGGGTGGTTTTTCCCTTTTTTCCCCTAACGGTCAAATATAAGGCAAGTTTGAGACTAAAGCAAGGACCAAGTCTGAGACTAATGCAATAGGATCGATTTAAACACTCCAGTGATTGAACTATTACGAAATATTGTAAATTTTATCCTCAATCTGTTAACATAGTAGCAAGCTGGTCCTTAACTAGCGAAAGGTAGCAAGTTTCATCAACTCGTGAAAGGTAGTAAATTGGTCCTCAACTTATCATAGGTAGCAATTAGTCCTCAACTTACGAGAAATAGCAAGTTCTTCCTAAACCTTTCAAATTGGGTGCAAAACAAGTCCTCACAGACGATTTCCATCCAATTTTATGTTAAAATGAACAGAAAGTAGATGAAAGTATAAGTTTTGTGATAGAGACAATACACCGCAATTAAAACTAAAACACTTCTCACCACATTTTTCGTCAGCAGGTGGCGCCCTTGCAAGATAGCTCTTAAATATAAGATTTCATATTGAAGTTGAAGCAACCAAAAAAAAAACACACACACACACACACACAAACTCTAATGTGGTTTTTTTTTTTTTTATCGAACTAATATTGCAAGCATATGATATTGATACGACTTCCTATTTGTTAAAGAGAAAGTTTCAAAGCCTCTGTTTTATATCGGGTACAAACCAAAATATGGCCATATGAGGATTTATGGATGAGCTCAAGGTCACCTGACATCCTCGAAGAAGAAGAAGAAGAAGAAGAATAGAGAGTGACTTGTGGTAGACCCATTTCAACTAGATAGTTTGAGGATCAATTTTGAATTATAATTCTCAAACATTATAAGAGGTTTCACATTCTCATTCTTCTACTCATTTTCAACCACACACTCTTCAATAAAATAATATTTTCCATCACATCAATAACTTTTCCTTTTTTTTCAACCACACATTCTCCATCAATCTACTATTCCAAAATATATTCTTTTAAAATAATGTGGCTTAAA
>CAIGRL010047380.1:0-21881 GCA_903798325.1 Fraxinus xanthoxyloides
TTTATTGTGATAGTCAAAGTGATATACATTTGTGCAAAAATCATGTTTTTTCATGATATGACTAAACACATAGAGGTTAGGGTGTATTTCATTAGAGATATAGTTCATAAAGAGTCCATATTGCTTGAAAAAATCCCTATACAATTTAATCCCGTGGATATAGAAACAAAGGTACTTCCTCTTACTAAATTTAAATCTTGTTTACAAATTCTAAGAATTGATATTAGTTAAATTTGTGTTTTCTGCAGGTGTTGGCCTTCTTGGTGTTGGTGTTGATAAACACTAATGTGTTTGGGTGCTTATAACATTGACATCAACGGGGAGATTTGTTGGATTGTGATGTCATTTGTGACATTTACATATTCAACCTTTGGGCTATGATGAAAACGAGGTTGGCCCAATTGCTAGAAATGTTTTATCAATCACCCATTGCCCAATAACTCAATATGAGATTCAAGCCCAAAAACTCGAGCCCAAGGTAGATGCCACATATGTTGCTCTGGACCGTTAGATGAATGGTTGGATCTATGGTGATGGTTCTTTGTATATATACCAGCTGGACCGGCTCTTGAATGGACTACCATTCATTCTATTTTGTGCAAGAGAAGCTTCTGGGTGTTTTTTTTCTTCGCAATTCTTCTCCTCTCTTGGCTCCCTCATTCGTTTCTGTGTGAAATGATTAAAATCGGTGGTTTTAAGTAGTGATCTTAGTGTTATTTGTCTAAGTGACTCTGCTCTTGAGGGAGTGATTTGAGTGCTAGATCAATGTGTTTGATCTATGTCCATAGTAGAAGAAGCGTTGGGTGTTTTGTGGCCATTTCTATATTGTATAGATGGGTACATTGATTTTGTTTTCGAGCCCATTGTGAAAATTGATTTCTCTTGGCGTAATTGGATTTTGGTATTCTTAGTGAATATGTTTACTGCTTCCGTTTGTTGAGGTTTTGCACTTTACAAAATGATATAAAAAAGAAAGAGATTTCATATAATCCTTGTAGCTTTCAACAGTTTCAACCACATTTTTATGTCTTTCGCACTATCCATTGAGTTTTTATATTAGTTTGAGCAATTATGATCACATTCAGGGAAGTTGATGACTTCATTTTTCGGCTGAAGACAATTTTGTATGTTGTGTGCATGTACTTTTGTCAGTTGTGTATGATGCATAATATAATTTTCTTGTTATGGGGCCCCACAAAATTTCTTTAGAACTGATTAGAAAAGGGAGACATATGTCAAAACTAACATAGATCTATAAATGAACAGTATGGAAAAAAAGATTAATTGATGACTCCAAATTTATCGAGAACGAGAATTAGTTTGTTGTTGCAATCCCCACTAAATAACTAATTGATAGGTTGAATGACCTATCAATTTCTTTAAGTTAAATTATTGGTTTGGTGGCTATTTTTAAGGGGAAAAACCTGAGTACTAATCGATAGCACCAAATTGCTCCACATGTGAGAATGTGTATTTTTTTTACTAGTTCAATTATTTGGGTGTGGCCCGAATTCCTTATTTGAAGTAATTGAAGAATTCTAATTGAAGTGCACGTCATGAAAAATTCAAGTTTTGAATGTTATTGGAGTTCTATGTCAAGTTGAAGTTCTATTTTGGAAGCTCATTGGGAGTTAGAAATTAATATTAGACTTGACGAAGAGTTTTGGAATGGATAAAAAAATTAGAGCAAAAAAAGGGCAGATTGCCTGGCATCGTAGTGCTGCACATGGGCGCCGCCCCAGGCGACACGACGCTACTTGTGCTGTTCGGTTTTTTTCGTTGTTTTCTTCTCCTACTTCGTTTTGGACTCAATTTTTGGCATCTTACTTCATCAACTACTCCACCAAAGGGTTTGGACATTCTCTGCATGTTTTCTATAAATACTAGGATCTTCTATACAATTTCACACATTTACTATCTTTTAAAATGATTATAATATTTTTATTTCTTCTCCATTATTGTCAAGGCAATAAAACCACATAATTCATCTACCATATTCTTGTTTTCTTTTATTCTTTTATTCTCAATCAAATACTTTATTTTTTGCCATGTAACTTCAACATCTCAATCCGGTGATTGATGTCACAACAAGTGGTATCAGAGCCAAGGTTCAGCAGTTTGCAGAGCACAAAGTTTGATTTGTTCGTGATGACTTCTATAAAGTATGATATTCCGCTTTTGGATCAAAGCACTAGATTTTCACTATGGCAGGTTAAGATGAGTGCACTACTTGCACAACTCCATTTGGATGATGCATTGTTGGGATTGACAAGATGTCAGTAACTTTGACTGCGGAGGAGAAATCACGAAAGGATAATAAAGCAGTTTCTCACATTCATCTTCATCTACCAAATACCATTTTTCAAGATGTTTTGAAAGAGAGTTCAACGGCTACTTTATGGTGGAAGTTGGAGCAATTCTGCGTGACTAAAAGTGTGACAAGCAAGTTCAACCTCAAGCAGCGTTTATACTATCATCGAATGACAGAAGGACGATCGTTGGAAGATCACCTAGCTATATTTAAAGAGATCATCGCTGATTTGAAAAATTTGGAAGTCGGGTATGATGATGAAGAAGATTTAGCCTTGTATAGTAGTGATACTCTCACCATGGAGGAGGCTTTATGATACTTTGTATTCAAAAGAGAAGATGAAGAAGGCCTAATTGCTCATGGTGGTTCTGGAAGGGGCATATCGAAGTCTAAATTTAATAATCAGATTTGTAACTACTGCATGAAGAAGGGGCACTTAAAGAAGGATTGCTACAAATTGCAGAATAAAGAAAAGATGGCTGCAAGTAGATATTTAGATACTTCAGGCAAGCAGACCTTGAAGAGAACATTGTAAGTGATGGAGATCTCTCAACTATTTCTAACATTGAGTCTAAGTCGGAAGAGGATTAGATTTTTGATTCAGCATGTATGTTTCATATGTGTCCTAATAAGGATTTAATTTGGTACATATGAAACTGTTTCCAAAGGTGTCGTGGTTATGAGAAACAACGCATCTTGTTGGGTTCCTGGAATTGGTACAGTCATATTGAAGCTTTTGGATGGAACAATTAGAACACTTGGCCAGGTCGACATGTTCCAGATTTGAAAAAGAATCTCATCTCGTTGTCTATCCTTGATTCAAAGGGTTATGAGTTATTTGGTGGAGGTGAAACTTTAAAGATTTGTAAGGGTGCCCATGTTGCATTGGAGGGACGAAAAAGGTCTCAATTATACATTTTGCAGAGTCGTGAAGAATTTAGAAAAGTCAATCAGCACAGGTTCAGTAATGTGGTGGACATTGAGTTTGGTACAATACCTTTAGGAGCTCATAAAAAAGTCAGATTTGAAGAATATACAACTCAATGGAGTTTTAAAAATATGGATAATGTGTCTTTCCACCATCACCTGTAGTGTCATTGTATTCAGTTGCTATAGACGCACCCAATGGAACAAGGTATGTAGATGTTGATTTTTTTAGCATGTTTTTAAGTGGAATAGAATGTGTACAATCTAGCAATAGGATTTTGGTAAAAGCATTTGGTATTGATTCTGCATTGGGATCACATTTTGATTAATTGAAAATCATTATGATTTTTTTCAGAATCTAAGGTAATTCTGCAGAGCAGTGCTTGGATTCATTGGAAAAGGCGGAGCATTTTGTGTTTTGTTGGAGAAATTAATTTTTTTGTTATTGTTGAAGAAGTCAATTCATTCCTTGGTGGAATTCATGTCAATGTGGAGATTGTTAGAATTTGGGTGGACCCGAATTCTTTGTTTGAAGAAATTGAAGAATTATAATTGAAGTGCACGTCATGAAGAATTCAAGTTTGAAATGTTATTAGAATCCTATGTCAAGTTGAAATTCTATTTTGGAAGCCCATTGGGAATTGGAATGGATAAAACAATTACAGCAAAAAAAAGAGGCAGATTGCCGAACGCCACTGCGCTGGGCATGCAAACCGCAGTGCCTTGGCGCCCGGATTTTTTGTTATTTTCTTCTCATACTTCATTTTGGACTCGATTTTTTGCATTCTACTTCATCAACTACTCTACCAAGAGGGTTTGTGCATCCCCTATATATTTTCTATAAATACTAGACTTTTCTATACAATTTAACAAATGTGTGTGATTTATGATTACTATCTTTTAAGATCATTGTAATATTTTTCTCTTTTTTCCATTATTTTTAAAGCAATAGAATCTCCTAATTTCTCTACCATATTCATGTCTTCTTTTATTCCTTTGTTCTGGATCACATACTTTATTTTTTTATCATATAACTTCAAAATCTCAATCCAGTGATTGGTGTCACAAGTGGTGTCGATCCTAACATTTGCTATACACTATTGTCATATTCAACATAAAGCAATTTGGTTTCTGTTTGGAGGGTGAAAAAAACCTTTGTAGGGAGGCCCCTACTAGATGCCATACTTTTAGAGTGTCATTAGTAAATTAGAAAAGTTAGCTTCTTGTTTTGGTACTTTTAACAGTGTAAGTTATTCTAAACATAATCGACCTAATATTTGTTCTTTACTTGGTTTTTTCTTTAAATTTACTGCAAGTTCTTTTGCAATAGGTTACTCATAGCCAAAGACCATTTTATACCATTATTTTATTCTCTCAGTTGGGTTAAACTCAGAATATAGAAGGGATTGAGAAAATATGGTAGTGGTAGAAAATTGTATCAGAAATTTTATTGTATGCATGTTATGCTGTGAATTCTAAGTTATGTTTGGAAGAACCTTATCATGCAGACTATAGTCTGGACAAATAAATTATCTGTCTTATTGGGTTTTGAGACCCAAATCCGGTTCAAATTGGGTCTAGGTTTCTCATTTTGGAGAATTAGGCTTGAAGATGTAAAAATAGGGTCCAAGAAGGAAAAACGACAAATTGACGGACGCTCGACTCCCGCTCGAGCAAGATGAGCAAAATTGGAGGCCGTTTATCGCTCGAGCGACGGGCCACAAATTTATTTCCTTATTTTCGGGTTTTACGGGATTTTTGACCTAGTTTCCATATTTTAGGTTTATTAAAGGGTTTGGACATGTCTCCTATAAATAGTAGGCTCTTCATTGGTTGTTAATAAAATATTTGACTCTTCTGTCAATTTTATCTTCTTGTTTTTCTTTCCTTTAATCTTGTTATCGTTTGTGTAATCTATACTTCATATTGCGCCATATCACCTCCTTAAATTCCTAACAAGTGGTATCAGAGCTAAAATTCAGTAGTTCCGCAGAGCTAGGATTTTATTCGTTCAAGGTTTTTGTTATCGATGGCTACTATGAAGTATGTTATTCCACCATTAGATCGCAGTACAAGATTTTCTTTGTGGCAAGTGAAGATGAGAGCTATATTGGCGCATATATATTTGGATGATGCTTTGTTGGGATTTGATAAGATGCCTACAACTTGGACAACAGAGGGAAGCAACGGAAGGATCACAAAGCACTTTCGCAGATTCATTTTCATCTTTCTAAAAAATTCTTCAAAACGTACGTCTTGAAGGAGAAGACACCAGCTGGATTGTGGTTTAAACTGGAGCAATTGTGCATAACCAAAAGTCTAATAAGCAAATTGCACCTGAAGCAGAGGCTTTATTCTCATCACATGGTAGAAAGTAGACCACGAAAGATCATCTGGCCGTGTTTAAGAAGATTGTCATTGATTTGGAGACGTTAGAGGTAAAATATGATGAAGACTTGGCCTTAATCCTATTGCACTTGCTGCCTGGTTCGTTTTCGTCATTTAGGGACACGATTTTGTACAGTTGTGACACACTCACTATTGAAGACGCATATGATACCTTGTTCTCAAATGAGAAGATTAAGGATTTGGTTGGAGCTAGTTCCGAAGATGATGAAGCTTTTGTGGTTTGTGATGATTCGCGAAGAGGCAAGTGAAGGGTGGATTTCACCAATAAGGTCTGCTATTACTTCAAGATGAAAGGACATATCAAGAGAGATTGAGAGAAGTTGCATGGTAAAGGTAATTCAGCTGCACATAGTGGGAAGCAATCAGATACTTCAGGTGAAGTAGACATCGCAGAGAACTTTGTAAGTGAGAGAGAACTTTTTACGATTTCGACATGGAATCAAAGCCTGACGAGGAGTAGATTTTGGATACAGCTTGTGCGTTTCATATGAGTCTCAATTTGGATTTGTTTGAATCATATGAAACGGTGACGCGAGGTGTCGTTGTCATGGGAAACAACGAATTTTATCGCTTAGCTGGTATTGGGAGAGTCAGATTAAAGTTGGGGATGGAACAAACAGAACACTTGGTCAGGTTTGACATATTCCAGACTTAAAGAAGAACATCATCTCACTGAGTACCTTAGATTCGAGTGGGCACACGTTCTCTGGTCCAGGTTGAGTCTCGAAAGTTCGGAAAGGTGTTCGTGTTGTATTGGATGGGTGGAGAAAGTCTTAGTTATACATCTTGCAAGGCAGGCCGAATCAGTGAATAAACATCAGCATAGGTTTGGTACCATGGTAGATATATAGTTTGGTACACTACCATTGGGAGTTGGCTCTGGATCTATTTTGAAGAATACTACTTCATCGAGTTCGAGAGATATGGGTAATTTTATTTTGCCGCCACAGTCTGTGGTTCCATTGTATTCAACGACTACGGAGAGACCCATTGGAAATAGGTACGGGGATGCTGATTTGAATGTGCATGCTTTTGGATTTGTTGAAGGTGAGTCTAGCTAGGGGCCTTCAGTTAAAGCATTTAGTGGAGATTCTACTACAGGGTGTGCTTCGACCCTGTTTGGCAAATTTTGAATTCGTTGTGAATTTTGGAAACCCAGTGGATTGGGTTCATTTGTATTCATGTTTGGATATGGTGAAAGAGGAGAATATTTTCGAGTGTTGGAGAGGTTTGGTTCAGGTTAAAGAGTTCGATGCGTTTGCCTACAATTGGACTTATTTTTCCGGTGAAGAAATTTTGGAGATTTTTTCTTTGCACCGGAATTTGTGTCAAGGTGGATATTATTGGGTTTTGTGACACAAATTTGGTCCAAATCAGGTCTAGAGATTCGCGTTTTGGAGTATTGGGTTTAAAGATATCAAAATAAGGTCCGGAAGGAAAGACAGATTGTCGGTGCGGACGGACGCTCGACTCCCCTAGAGATAGAGGAGCAAATTTGTAACAGCGAGTCCATCGCTTGCCTGTCGCTGAGCCATCATTCGAGCGACAGGTCGCAGATTTATTTCCTTATTTTTCGGTTTTACGCGATTTTTGAGCTAGTTTCCCTGTTTTAGGCTTATTCTAGGGTTTGGACATATCTTCTATAAATAGTAGATTCTTCATTCAGTTTATTAAACCTTAAATTGAAGAAGGTGTAATTTTTCTCTCCATTGGTTGTTAATAAAATATTCATTTCTTCTGCCAATTTCATCTTCTTGTTTTGCTTTCCTTGAATCTTGTTATTGTTTGTGCGATCTATATTTCATATCGCGCCATATCACCTCCTCAAATTCTTAACATGTCTTATTGTTTATGATTTTGTATATATTTGAGTACCAATGTATGGCCGATAAGAACTCTTCCATGGAAGTGAGGTCATTGTGCCCTGCTCAGAATCTTTCGGGCATAGGTATAATATAATGATCCCAGCTATTTTTGACAATCTAGTTGTGTTAGATCTTTCCATAAATCATAAAAGGACTAGTGATTTAGATATTTATTAAGATCAATCAACGTGTTTTCATTTATCATTCCATATTTCATGGAGAAGGATGAGCATTGAAATTAAGATATGCTGTCTCTCCAGTTTAATATCAAGTTAGAAGAAATGACTTGAATTTAAAGCCATTGTGATCCAGAGTGCCTCTAGTTCTGTTTTTATGGTCCATGTGGCCCAGAAACACATTTGATCAAAATTTGTCCTGCACCGTATCTCTAGAAGAGATATACTGTTGGCATTTTTCTGCAAATTAGATAATGCATGCATCACATTTATAAACTTTGTAATACAGGTATACTATGATTTAAATTTCGACGTTGAAGCAGGATTGGGATTGAATTATTTAAAGTTTTTGAGATGATGTTGAAACAATTCTAGACGAGACGATTGAGCAATTTTGAGCTTCATTCAATTCCACGTAACATGCCAACAAATACGTATGTTTACTCGTAGATCCCTCTTCATATTATTTTGACTGTGTGCTGTACCATTCCTTTAGTTATTCTGTTTTTTGCACATGTAACCTTTTCAAGTGTTAAAAACAATGCCACAGTTGTGTCCCAAATATGCATGTTAGAAGCTAGTGGTAAATAAATGGTTTTCATTTATCAACGTCTTTTACTTATATTAGAAACTTCCCACTTATCAATGCGACTGCTTTCGAGTTTATTGGTACCATTTTTGGAGAAAGTAATGCAAATAATTTTACATCTTAGATTTTTTCACTTGTTTCATAATTTCTTACAAGAAATTGAACATATGAAAGTTGGAAGCATTTACAAACACAAAAAAATATACTTTTTATTGACATGTTTCTTGTGTTTTTTTTTAGATTTCTTGTTTCAGATGATTATATGTTTGCTTTTTAGCAAATGCGATATATATCCACTACGCTTCTTGTTAGTGGCTTCAGCATTATATATGCTGGACCTTGTGCCAATATTAACTTTCTTCTTTTCTTTTCTTTTTGTTTTAGTGGGTTATGAGATAACATTATATGATCAAACCCATTATTAAGATCAAAATATAGTTTTTTTTTTCTTAGATGATGATCCGGGTCATTTGGAACCCTCTGAAATATATATAAAACCATTCTTTAGACAAAGATTTTACTCACAATTTTTTTACGAAATGGTTAGTCTGCAATTCTTTAACTTAGCTACTTTTTGGTACATGTTCTTTAAAATTCGTTTTTATTTTCAATCACATGTTCTTTAATAAAATCATTTTGCATGTTGATTCTTAATCATTGTTTTTAACTATACATCCTTAAAAATAAATCACTTTTCAAAAAATTCATTTTCAAAAAATCTACATTAAAACCTCTCTTATATAAATAAAAAAACCATCAAAATAATTTATTTGGACTCCTTTGCACTTTTAATTTTTTTTTATTTTTTTTAATTTTTAAATAAATTTAATTGAGACTCGTTTTCACTTTTAAAAAATTTAAATTTTTAAATAATGTATTTGGGACTCGTTTGCAAATTTTTTTAAAAAAATGAGACTATGATTGCAATTAATTGTTTAGCTTTTTTTATTTAAATAGGAGGGTATATTCGTTATTTCACAACTTTTATTTAGAAATTGGATTAAAATGGATAGAAATGGTGGTTTGCGTAATCAAGTGTATAATTAAAGGTGAAAATGCCAAAAAAATAAAAGATATGGACTTTTTTTTTGCAATAATAGTGAAAGGTAGGTGTTAGATTTTTATTGTTAACAATTCGGAAATCAAAAGGACTAATTTGTAACGTGTTGTAAAAGTCAAGGACATACGGTGCAATTTGTATAAATTAGGTTATGATCTCTAGGGTTCGAGCAAGAAAACAGGAGAAACACGGTGCCGCATTTTCGCTAGCCTATCGCCTAGACACTGCTGGAGCGATAAAAACAGAATGCATGTCACCCGCCTGTCGCTAAATTCTCGCTCGAGCGACAGTGTGTCGTTCACCGTCGTTAGGTTCTCGCTCGAGCGACAGGTCAATTTGGAAAACCCCAATTGTTGTTTTAAAATATTCTTTCCGCCCATTCAACCTAATTACCATCTCTTATAAATACCCAAGCATATGCACGAAATTTGGGATGGTTGATTATCATTCTTTTGCCTCATATCATTCTTTATAAATTCAAGAACACATTCCTTCTTTGTGATTTATTCTTTTTAGTCTTTAGATATTTCAATCACACATGGGAAAAACATCATATTAAAGATTCCTAAACACATACTTTCTAAACATCCTTAGGAAGGCACTTGCTCAGTTGGACTTCAGAAGCTTCTAGAAGTTGACAAAGGTTGGACTACAAGCATGGGAAAAGCACAAGAATTGATAATTCTTGGAAATCCACTTGGAAGAGACTATTGAAGAAGATCAGGAACCTAGAAGGAGACAACGGATCTTCGAAACTACAGGAGGTAGATCGGGAGATTAGAAGGCTGGATAGATAGTATCTATGGTAGCAGATCATGAGTCTGAAGGAACAGTGGATCTTGGATATTACAGGAATTAAAACAACGAGAACTAGTAGAATTTGTTAGGTTGGGAACGGATTGTAATCCATATTGTCTATAGTAGAGTTAACGGCTTGGTCCAGGAATTTTTACCCATATGGGTATCTCCGTCATCAAACTTTGTATTATTTACTACTTTCTTATTACAAATTGCGATAATTTAACATAAGATAATTGAATTAAAGAAACTAATTAATAAGTGACTTGTTGATTTAATTAGTATAATTTCGCACGTAGGGTCAAAACTAAAAACAAATAATTCATAACCATTTGATAATTATAGCATCAATTTGGTAATCTATAACTTTCAAGTAGTATCAGAGCGCAAATTTGTTCCTTGACCCATATTATCTAGATGAGTAGTTTATTATTTGTTCCGCCATATTTTGATGACAATAATTATGTTTATTGAAAAGTTAGAATGAGAGCTTTCCTAAAATCTATGGATGGGTGAAGTTGGTTAAGTGTGGTTAATGGTTGGACTGCCCCTAGTTCTACTATTAATAATGAAGTTATTCCTACTCTCATTGCTAATTGGACTAGAACTAGCCTAGATGAGTATAACTGGAATAGCAAAGCCTTTCGTGCTTTATTTATGGCAGTATCCTCGGAAGAGATTAGGAGAGTGTCTATGTGTGAGGTAGCCAAAGAGGTTTGAGATATTCAACAGACTACACATGAGGGAGCTCGCGTTGTTAAAAACTCTAAGTTGCAGATGTTGACCACTAGATTTAAAGAGAATAGGATGAAAGAGGATGAGATATTTGATGAATTCTATGCGAGCTTAAACGACTTAGTAAATTCTAATTTCAACCTAGGATAGAAAATCTCCGAGCCTAAGATAGTGCGTAAAATTCTTAGATCCTTACCTGAGTGTTTCAGACCTAAAATCACGGCGATTGAAAGTAAGGATACGGATTTCATTAAGGTAGAGGAGTTAGTTGGATCCCTCCAAATGTATGAACTGACCTTAGATAAACATATTGAAGATAAATCTCTGGCCATGAAATTCTTGAGAAACGTCTAGACCGAATTGTCTTTTTCTAATTGGATGGATGATAAGGAGATAGCTTCCATGGCTAAAAAATTCTTAAAATATTTAAGAAAAATAACCCTCAAGAGAGACAAAAAGGTGGCTCAAGTGAATTTATGAGAAAATCTAAATCTGAGAGGTGCCATAATTGTCGAGGTTTTGGCCACGTTAGGAGTGAGTGCCCTAGCAATAGGAGGAATTCAGATAAGGCTATGAATGCTACTCTCACTGATGATGAGTCTAACTCGGACAATCAAAGTGAGAAATCCACTCGAGAGGAATGTGGAAAATATATTGCCTTTACTACGAGAAATAAGAATGAATCTGACCAGGGGAGTGAAAGAGAAGATGAATTAGATAATGGTGAGGATTCTAATGAAGATTTTGTGCGTGATGAAGATATCCAAGAGGCTTATGATAAGAGATATGAGGAGAGTCTTAAGATTCTTACTAAAAATAAAGCCTTGATTGTGAAGAATAAGGAACTTGAATTGGAAAATAAGAAATTAGTAGCGCACATTAAGGAATCTACCTCGATTTGGAGTGGACTGAAATCCATGTATGAAACTTTAGAGACTCAGGTTAAGAACCTCACCAGTGAGCTTGAAAAGTCATCTAGGAGAGTCAGCGAGTTGATCATTGATAAAAAAGACCTTAGAAATCTATAGGAGAGTCAGCGAGTTGATCGATAAAAAAAAGACCTTAGAAATCTAGATTAAGAACCTTTTTGAGCGATCTAGAATATTCTAAGTTTTAACTGCTTGCCATCTCTAGTGGTTCCGAAAAGTTAGATAACATTTTAGATTTGGGCAAGCAGGCTGTAAACAAAGGAGGTCTAGGTTTTAAGGAAAATAGTGTTAGTACTTCTAAGACCACGTTGTCCCTGCCACTGACCAGCCCAAATGCGTGCCTAATACCGAACTTAAGAATAAGGGATATGTAGAATAATGGTCTACTAGATAGCGTAGGACCCGCCACCTAGGAATAGATATCATTGATCTCATAACTTTGGTCTTAGGTTTATCCCTACATGTTTTCACTGTAGCGAGTTAGGACACATAAGGCCTAAGTATCATAATTTCCTGAACAGTAAGATAAATCATAACTTAAATAATAATAATAATAAGAATTTTGTTGGTCAGATTGACTTTCTTACAATCAAGTGAGTCAATTGACGAAGTTAATGACACAGATGAATAGGAATAGTCATGTCACTAGGTAAGTTTGGGTAAAGAAAAATGATCTGAAAAATGTAGAAATAGATCAAGGTGCTCTTAAGGGTAAAAACATTTGCATATCTTACTGATTATGCGTTTTTTATGCATGCTCATGCTTTATCTTCATGTGATATTAATTTATGTATGTATCACATTTGTTTATTTGTTTTCTAGGTAGAAATCACATTCATTTTTTATTATTTTTGGTGTTTGATTTTTTATGTGTTTGGTGCATTCATGCTTTAAATGAGGAAAAAAACAAAAAAATTGGAAAGTTAAAAAATAAAAATGCAGGAAATTATTTTTACAGCTTAATATCTAATATATTTGAATTTGTTTGTTGTGATCAAGTATGTGCTTAATCGATGCACTGTAACATAGTTTCCATTGCTAGTTTAGGTTATTTATAGAGTATTTAGTATATGTCTTCATGTACCGTATGCACTGCACACACTATGACAGTGTTACTGGGACTGTAGCGTGTATGAGAGATTTAGGATGACAGTCACATGTTAGTAAGGTGAGTTTGAACATGAATTGACCTTTTTTATTATGCCTAAACTCAAATTTATCCCCTTCAAAGCTTATTTGACTTGAGCAATTAAGCATGCGAGGTTTCTCATAACCTGGTGTCTATGGTCAACTGACTTAGGTTAATTAGCCTAAAATTTGTTAGATGGGTCATTTTAGTAGCTTAATGAAAAAGAGCCTGCACATAAAATTTGAAAAATAATTATGGTTTTAAAATATTGAAAAATGTGAAAATAAAATATGTTTAAAGTTAGGGGAAGAAAAAAATATCTCTACAAAATGAGCTTTTCGTTAAAGGTCCTAATGTGCTTTAAATGGTTTGATTTTCATAAGTAGATGAATATACTTATGACAGTGATGTTTAACATGTCGTTTCTCACAAAATTTAGGTTTGGAGTCCTACTTACAAAGTATTAGTTACACTTTACACACATGTGTCACTTATACAATTTACTCCATGTTAACTTGAACTGAGTGTGTGGGAAGGTTTACTGTACATTGGTTATACTTATGCATGCTAACGACTACATTTTTGAGTTATTCTATGTTAATGTTAAAAGTTGTTTGTCCATTAGTCATTTGTGACCAAAAGAGGGAGAAGAACATATACAGGGGGAACATTAAATGATTAAATGAAATTGAGATTTCCATTTTATGTCTGAAGGGTTGTTGGAGAGAGACATAGACACATTTGCCTACTCATAAAAACATTGAAAGTTTGCAGTAAGGGGGAGAATGTGGATTACATCCGCATTGCATATCATATGCATACCTGTTTGAGTTTTGATGTTTTGTGATGTTAATGTTTTGATTGGTATGTTGATTGAAATTAATGTCACGTCTCAAACTAGCATACTTATTTTTTTATTTCATGTATCACGTGCTTTTACACTTGGTATTAAATTGTAGATTTTAGGAAACAGGTTTAATAAGAAGTGCAAAAGCCATTAATTTGATAAAGTTTGGGTAGTTTAAATTTTGTTTCTAGTTTTTTTTCCTTGACTTATTGTATAGTTTTGTCACAAAATGCCAAATGGGGAATTTGTTAGATTTTTATTGTTGGCGATTTTGTGAACAAAATGATTAATTTGTAATGTGTTGTAAAAGTCAATGACCTGTGGTGCAATCTGTATAAATTGGGTTACGAGGTCTAGGGTTCGAGCATGAAAATAGAAAAAATACGGTGCCGCATTTTTGCTAACCTATCATCCGGACACTGTTCGAGCGACAAAAAATAAAATGTCTGTCGCCCGCTTGTCGTTAAACTCTTGCTCAAGCGACAGTGTGTTGTTCGCCCGTCGCCAGCTTCTTGTTCAAGCTACATGTCGATCTGAGAAACCTTAATTGCTATTTTAAAATATTATTTTCGACCCATTCAACCTAATTACCCTCTCCTATAAATACCCAAGCCTTGCACGAAATTTAGGGTGGTTGATTATCATTTTTTTGCCTCATATCATTCTTTAAAGACCCAAGAACACATTCTTTCTTAGTGATTTATTCTTTTTAGTCTTGAGATCTTTCAACTACACTTGGGAAAAAATCATATTAAAGAGTCCCAAACACATACTTTCTAAACATCCTTAGGAAGACACTTTTTCAATTGGATTTAAGAAGTTTCTGGAGGTTGAGAGAGGTTACACTGCAAGCACATGAAAAGCACAAGAATTGGAAATTCTTGGAAATCCACTTTGAGGAGACAATTGAAGAAGATCAGGAAGCTGAAAGGAGACAATGGATCTTGGAAGTTGTTAGGTCCAATGTTGTAATTGACATGTTTGTGAACAAAAAAGTATTAATTGAACACTTGTAAAAAGTTAAGGACTTGGGGTGCGATTTTGTAGAGATGAGTTAGATTAGGGTTAGAGCTTGAAAACAAGGGAAACGTAGTGCCAAAATTTTGTTAGATTGTCGCCATGACTTGGCTCGAGCGGTAAAAACAGAAACAGTGTGCCTGCCTTTTGCCTCATCCTCGCTCGAGCGACATATTTATGCAGCTAAACCTAGTTCACGATTTTGGATAGTTTTACACGGCCCATACTACTCATACACCTCCAACTATAAATATAGATGCTCTTGTAAGGAATTTGTTGGTTATCTTATTGTGCCTCAGATTCATACCGTCTTTTAAGAAGTTATTCATTCTTGAGATCTAGCAACTAAGTTTTGGGAAAACATCAAATTGATGAATCCAAAACACCTGACTTCCTTAACACTTCGAGGAAGGCACTTTCTCAGTTAGACTTCAGAAGGTCCTGGAGGTTGAGAGAGGTTGTACTGCAAGCTCAGGAAGAAGAACAGGAATAGGTGATTCTGGGTATCTACTTGGAAGAGACAATTGAAGAAGATCGAGAATCTGGAATTTACAGCGGATCTTGGAAGCTAAAAGAGGTAGATCGGGAGATCTAACAAGTTGGCTAGATAGTATCTATGGTAGCAAATCGTGAGTCTAGAGGAGCAGCGGATCTTGGAGATTACAAGAATTACAATAGTAGGAATTAGTGGAGTTTGCTATGCTGGAAATGGACTGTAATCCATATTGTGTATAGTGGAGGTAACTGGCTTGGTCCCAGAGTTTTTACACAGTTAGTTTCTTCGTCATCAAACTTTGTGTTATTTACTACTTTCTTATTAAAAATCGCAGTAATTCAATATATGATAATTGAATTGTTTGTTTAACCATCTAGAAACTAACTAATAAGTGACTTGTTTCTTTAATTAGTAAAATTTCGCAAGTAAGATCGAACTTATTTAGTAAACTACGTATTTTCAATTGTTATCAGAGCCTAATTTTTATTCCTAACCTTAATTGGTCTAGATGAGTAGTTCATTGTTCTTAAAATCTATGGATGAACGAATTTGGTTAAGTGTGGTAAATAGTTGGAGTACTCCTAGTACAACTGTAGACAACGTAGTGACCTCCACTCCCATTACCAATTGTACTAAGACGAACTTAAATTAATGTAACTGGAACATTAATGCCTTATTTATGGCGGTATCCCATGAAGAGTTTATGAAAGTATCTAGGTGTGAGGTTGCTAAAGGAGTTTGAGATATCCTACAGACTAAACATGAAGGAACTCGGGCTGTTAAAAACTCTAAGTTACAGATGTTGATCATTATGTTTGAAAAGATTAGGATAAAAGAGGATGAGACATTTGATGAATTCTGTATGAACATAAACGACATAGTGAATTCTAATTTCAACTTAGGTGAGAGAATCCAGGAGCCTAAAATTGTTAGAAAAATTCTTAGATCCTTATCCCGAGCGATTTAGGTTTAAAATAATGGTTGTTGAAGAAAGTAAGGACAAATATTCCATTAAGGTAGAGGAGTTAGTTGGATCCCTCCAGACGTATAAGATGACCTTAGATAAACATGTTAAAGATAAATCTTTAGCCTTAAAATTCATGAAAAACATCCAAACCGAATCTTCTGATTCTGATTCACCGGATAATGAAGAGTTAGCTTACCTAGCTAAAAAATTCTGAAAAAATGTTTAGAAAGAAAAGTAATCCTCAAGAGAGACACAAAGGTGGCCCGAGTGAACCTAGAAGAAAATCTAAATTTGTGAAATACCATAATTGTCGAGGTTTTGGTCATATTAGGAGTAAGTGTCCTAGTAGCAGGAGAAATTCAGATAAGGTTATGAATGCCACTCTCACTGATGATGAGTCTAACTCGGACAATCAGAGTGGGAAATCAACTCGGGAGGAAATCGGAAAATATATTAACTTTACTGCTAGGGTTAAAGAAGGATCTGACCAGGGGAGTGAAAGAGAAGATGACTTGGATAGTGATGAAGAGTCTATGAGTAAGGAAAATATCCCAAGAGGCTTAGGATGAGATGTATAAGGAAAGTTTTAAGATTCTTACCAAAAACAAAGCTTTGAGTGCGAGGAATAAGGAACTTGAATCGTAAAATGAGAAGTTAGTAGCGCACATTAAGGAATCTACCTCGATCCTGAGTGAAGTAAAATCCATGAATGGAACTTTAGATACTCAGGTTAAGAACCTCACCAGTGAACTTGAGAAGTCCTCTAGGAGAGTCAGTGAGTTGATAATCGAGAAAGAGACCTAAGAAATTTAGGTTAAGAACCTGATGAGCGATCTACAATACTTAAGTATCAACTGTTTGCCTTCTCTAGTGGTTCTGAAAATTTGGATAACATATTAGGAATGGGCAAGCCGGTTGGAAATGAGGGAGGTCTACGTTTTAAGGAAAACATTGCTAGTACTTCTAAGACCACATTTGTCCCTACCACTGACTAGCCTAAACATGTGCCTAAACTTAACCTTAAGAATAAAGGATATGTAGGACATAAGCGTACTAGACAGCGTAGAACCCACCACCTAGGAATAGATATCAACGTTCACATACCATTGGTCCTAGGTTTATCCCTACATGTTTTTACTATGGTGAGTTAGGACACATAAAGCCTAGGTGTCATCATTTCCTGAATATAAATAGAAATTGGAACTTAAATATAAATAAGAATCAAGAGTTTGTTGGTCAGATTGACTTTCTTACTAATCAAGTGAGTCAATTAACAAAATTAATGGCACGAATGAATAGGAATAGTCTGTTACTAAGCAAGTTTGTGTGAAGTAAAATGATCTGAAAATTTTTGAAATAGATCATGGTGCTCTTAAGGGTAAGAGCATTTGCATACCTAACTAATTAGGTATTTTGATGCATGCTCATGCATTATCTTCATGTAACATTGATTCATGCATGCATCACATCTGTTTAGGTTGAAATCACATGCATTTTTTATTATTATTGTTGTGTGTTTGATTTTTTATGTGATTGATGCATTCATGCTTTAAAAGAAAAACAACAAAGAAATTGGGAAATTGAAAAATAAAATATGCGAGAAATTATTTTTACAGCTTAATATATAATATACTTGAGTTTGTTTGTTGTGATCAAGTATGAGTTTAATCGATGCGTTGTAATATAGTTTTCATTGCTAGTTTAGGTTATTTATGGAGTATTTGGTATATTTATCTTCATGTACCATCTGCACTGTATACATTATGATATGTTAATGAGACTCTACCGCGTGTTTGAGATTTGGAATGACAGTTACATGTTAATAATGTAACTTTGAACATTAATTAACCTTTTTTATTAGACCTAAACTAAAATCCCCTACTATAAAAAGTTCAATATCTTATATTTTTCTTCGAAACCTATTTGACTTGAGCAATTAAGCCTACAAATTTTCTCATAACCTGGTGGCTATGGTCAGTTGATAGTTAACCGGCCTAAATCGCGTTACAGTGATCATTTCAGTCGCATAATGAAGAAGAGTCTGTACTTAAGATTTGAAAAATAATAATGAGTTTAAAATATTGAAAATGTTAAAATAAAATATGCTTAAAGTTGGGGGGAAATGATATCAATACAAAATGAGCTTCTATTTAATTGTTTTAAATAAGATTTATTTGTATTTTGTACTTTTTTTTTTTTTTTAAGATTTATGAGACTCAATTTGCAATATTTTTTTTTCGTGTTACTCCTTATATTTTTTTATTATTTAAATAGAAGGGAAAATTTGTTATTTAATGGTCAAAATGAAGGGAATGATGTATTTTGCTACATATTTGAAAAGTTGTGGATGGATTATGCTAAGAAAGTAGTGGGTAGATTTTTACATTCTGCAAAGACTGAGGACAGGAATTGCAAATATCTCTATTAATAATTACATTATGTTTCCCAATATGCTTACATTATGTACTAGTTATGTCTGTTTGTCTTTAGGAGCCTTTTAATTTTTATGTGCTTCTGTGGTCAACATTTTGTACTAATTTCTTATTTTTATAAGGGTCTTAAGTTAGGCGAGCTTAATAACGATTTTTGCATTTGATTCGAGCGAGCTAGCTCGATTGTGAGTTCATGAGCTTATGTACAAGCTGGCTCTTCATAAAGGTAAAATATGCAATTACAACAAAAAAAATGATGACATTCAAGTTGGCTCGTCTCACTCCACCAAAAAGCTAGTTCGGGTGAGGGTCAGGTGGGGGTTGGGCCACACCTTGGTTGCGTGAGTTTATTCGTGCTCAGTTCATCCCATTTAACATTCTTACATTCTTATTAGTGGATAAGAATGTATTATTAGTTCGTTGCCTAAAAAAGATTGGACTTCAATTAGTTAAGAGTCAAAATTGCATGTGAAATAATTAATTGTTCCTAACTTAAAAAATTTGTTTACAATATTTGGTGAATCGTTTAATTTCTAAGACTTTCACTTAATTGACGTGACATGTCATCGTATATATCATAAAAAGTTATGGCGTGTCAAGCAAACTAACAACCAAAACTTTTAATAAAATTATTAAATTCTTAGAAAGAGATTATGAAATCATTTAATTAATAATGGTGTTTCTAAGCCTTATTTGAAAATCATTATTTTAAAACTCTTTATTTTAAATACTCATTTTCAACCGCATATTCATACAATAAAAAGTTCTACACGTAAATCCTGAACTTTTGTCTACATTTTAACAATACATTCTCCAAAAATTTATTATTAAAATCTTTGTTTTTGCCAAATAATGGATATCAAACATGGGTTAAATTAGCATTTTCAAGAGATACAAAAAATTCATTACTCAGGAAAACTATAAAATTTTAGGAATTTTTCAAAATGGGAAACCAGGAATATTTTGAAAAACACAAGATTAGTTATTGAAAGTTGCATAGAGCTACTATAACGCCACCATAATGTCGCTCTCAATATCTATCTATATATATCGTTACAAGTGGAAAAATTACATAATGCAAAATCAGAATTAAACATATTCTGATCTAAACCTGCAAACTGCACAAACAAGTTGTGTTCAGTTTAATTTCTTGTATGTAATAATTAAAAAAAAAACGTATCTAATGTAGACAGTGTCCTAATTAAATTCCTATTTGAAGATACAACACGACACAAACACAACACAAAACAAGATAAGTGGAGCAACAGAGCACTAATGCTTATGCATTTTCTATTACCATAATGCAATATATAGACGTAATTCATTTCAAGTACATTGATTCTGAGTTTGCATCTATCTTTTTATATGTATCAGCAAACATGAAAAAAAATAAAAAAAAATTAATTACAATTACACCGCATAAAATTATGAATACTCCACCTTTACAGTGTTAAATGAAAAAAAATAAATAAATAAAAAAATAATAATAATATATATATATATATAAGAAAAAAAATACTTGGCATATGATGAGATGAAATAATTTTTTGCACTGAAAACTTCCGTTTTGCTATTCTATTAATTTAATTGTGATTGTGACTTTCATTACCTGAATAATGGTTTTATTTATGATTATGTTTCTTGAATGATTCAGTCTAAACGAAACGCGTCAGTACTTTAGATTAATTCTCAACCCCTCCAAGAAAACCAAATAATTAGGCTGAAAAGGTAATCACAATTAGCTTAATCAAGAGTGCTGAAAAAACCAATTTGAGGATTCATGAACAGTATTGCAAAAGCAATAACAATTATAATTCACTTAAAATCCACTTGTAAGGAGAGAATGACTAAATAGTTATGATCGAGTTCTCATAAATAAAGTTTTCGCTTTGCGATGCAGGACGCAACTCGAGACTTAAGATTCCACCCCTTAATTTAGAACAAACATCCATAACGACCTATATTTTGATTTAGGTGACTATGAAACAATTCTTGTACTAGTAGCGTCATCTGATGTGTTCTCTAATATCAATCGTATGTAACATCCGGTGTCCAAGTTGTTATAAGCTTCCTTGACATAATAACATTTTATGTCTACATGTACGTATGGCCCCAGGGCTAGGGTTTTAACCAAAAAGGGTTGATGCAAGCGATTTCAAGCGTGCATCTGCTGTTTTCTTTCTTATTTCCTTTTCAAGCGTTGTGCTTATCAGTTGNCCACCCCTTAATTTAGAACAAACATCCATAACGACCTATATTTTGATTTAGGTGACTATGAAACAATTCTTGTACTAGTAGCGTCATCTGATGTGTTCTCTAATATCAATCGTATGTAACATCCGGTGTCCAAGTTGTTATAAGCTTCCTTGACATAATAACATTTTATGTCTACATGTACGTATGGCCCCAGGGCTAGGGTTTTAACCAAAAAGGGTTGATGCAAGCGATTTCAAGCGTGCATCTGCTGTTTTCTTTCTTATTTCCTTTTCAAGCGTTGTGCTTATCAGTTGTCAATATCCCATGTGCTTGTAACATAGTCAAGAAAACTAGTGGGTACTCTATCAGTTGGGCATAATATACTGGTCTTTGGTGCATAATAGATATAGGGTGTCATTCATGTTAATTTGCAACAAATTAGAAAGAAAGTGGTATATAAATATGTTGAGTGATCAGTGTCTTGTTCTGGACTCATGATCTCATAATTAGACTTGGTCTATCCTAGGATTTATTTAAATTTTGAGCATTAACATGTTTATGAACCACTCATAGCCAGTCTAGGCCCCGGATTAAGGAAAAGGGTTGCTTGTGCTAGTATTTTTCCCAAGTGTATTGCTAGGATGAGTCGAGTTGAAGGTGAAAGCATGCCATACGTACACATATATGACAACGGGGTTGTCTACTTTAATAATACTCTCTGTTGCACCCTAAATCATGTTATGATCGTACGAGTTCTAGACCTACAAATCCTCGAGGCTAAATGGTGGCTATAGCACTAAATAAAAAATCAAAGCACAATGAACAATCAACATCTTCCATATCCAAATCAAGATGAGACTTATACCACTGATATTTTGAGCGTATCTTAGCACATGTAACTTTCACGTGGGTGTGCTACAAAATGCTGGAACTCATGTCTATCTAAGTCCTTAGAAAATGGCTTTAGGGCACGCTTTCGATTAATTTACAAGTCTTTG
>CAIGRL010047413.1:0-13799 GCA_903798325.1 Fraxinus xanthoxyloides
GCTAATTTGAAAAATCTCCCGTTTCTCATCCTGGCTCCATTTACTATTTAGAATGGGCCGGATGGAGAATTTCGCATCCCACAATTTGCAGATTGACTGTATATAAATAATGACAACTTACGAAAATACCTTAGAATTAAGGATTGTTTAAAAAATTATATGAAAAGTATTTAAAAGTAAAAAATGTTGTGTAAAATTAATTGTCACTTTTTAATATAAAAAGTGACACAATATACTTTTTAAAGTTAAGTGTCGCTTTTTCATGAAAAAAATGGTGTACAATGTCACTTTTATTAAAAAGTAATGTTTGTCACTCAAAAAAGACGATAGAAATTTCAAGAAAGTGACAGAAAAAAGTGATAAACATTAAAAAAAGATAAAAATTCAAAAAAGTAACTGAAATTTGAAAAAAGTGACCGCCCTTAAACATTAACCAAAAATCTATGTTTGTCACTTAAAAAAATGACGAGAACTAAAAAAAAGTAACATACACTAAAAATTAGTAATAGAAAATAATATAAAAACAAGTGACAAACACTATTAAAAAATTAACAAACACTCATAAAAGTGAGATTTTTTTTTAAAAAAAATAACAAACACTAAAAAAGTAACAAAACACCAATCAAAATGTTTAAATATATCGTTTTATACAAATTCAACCACTCGTACAATTTACAAATTGAGCCTCCGTTTGATTCTCATCATTGTAGAACGAGAATGAAAAATAGAGCCGTTATTGAACCTCACATTAGAGATGGAAATTTAAAATTGATGACTTGATGTAATGGATAACGATCATATTTCTCATTTTTATGAACGAAAAATGAGAAACAAACAGAAACTTATTTCATAATTATTTTCGTACATAAATTTTAATTTTCCTCCCAAATCTCCACCCTCTCATTTCTCAAGCGTGCATTCTCTCTCTCTCTCTCTCTCATCCTGAAAAGGTTTTGATTATTTCGCAGACATGTTATTTAATACATATTTGTGTGATGTTTAATTAATTTGGCCTAATTTACTCTATAAATAAAGTGCTTCGAAATAGTCGTAAGAATTATATTATACCAGCGATAATGATAATGTGAAATCCAACAATCGATTATCAATAACATTACAAATAAATGGTACATCCTAAATAAAACAAAATTTGGATTTTATTTCGTCTTCTCCATATGGATCATGATCAGAGAAACCTCGTATTATGCAGCCAAAGTGGTCGTCCGAACCAAGAAATTATCAAATTGAATGAATTCACAGAAAAATCCTTACTTTTCATGAAGACAGAAGGCTGTATTCTACTTCATCGAGTTCTGCTTGCTTTCGTTCGAAAAATGGAAGGCTCCCTGGATCTCTTTCTTCCAATATAAGACTCGTGGGAGTTTGCGGCGGATAATTGTCGATGATAAACTCTATATCATCCCCACGAATCTCTTTCTGATTAAGAAGAACCTGCAATACAAATAGAGGATTACTCCATGGCAAGTGCATGTTTGGCTAAGCCTAAAGATAAGAACGAGACCTATTTTCAAAAGTAAAAAATAATGTTTTAAAGAAATAAGCTTTCGAACTAAAATTTCCAATAAGAAGTAACATTTAGAAAAACCCTAAAATTATTTAAAAGTAACGACGACACGTTTGGCTAAGCTTAAACTTGGCCAAGCATGCTAAAGCCTCGTGTTGTGCCAGTCATACTATGAATAAGAAGGGAAATCACAACTCGTAATTATTTTATGACTATGCATCCAAGGAGGTAGGGAAGATAGATGGGAAAGAGAGAAGCCAGATCAAGCATGTCAACTACATACCTTAACAGTTTTCAGCAAAGCAGCACTATGCTGTCTCAGCAAATCAACGGTCTTTCCATACATGTTATGCATTAATTCTTCCGTCCTCTTTGCAACGTCATCGTCTAATTTGAAGTTGACTGGAGTCTCAATCAAGTCATAGTCATCATAAAGTGATCCTTCAAAATCAAGCCGTGGGCCCACAAATTTTGCTCTCTTTCTCCAAGGAGCTGGTTCTCCGTGCATCACCATTGGGTTATCCAGATTCCATCTGCAAGAAGAACAAATATCTAATTAGATATGATACTTTCCCTGGATTACAGAATTTTTATGGCCTGTTCTAGGAAGGTTTTATCAATTCCTTTTAACCAGCTGAACGCGACAAATGGATACCCACATTGTAATAATCTTACGAGCAAGCCAAGATGCATCAGCAAGATAATTAACTGATGCCTTTGAAGTATCCCTCCCGAAAATGACCTCTTCAGCAGCTCTGGCTCCAAGTAATACCTTTATCAAGAAGATTTTGACACTTTTATGACCGAATGCTAAAGAAACACATTGGTCAACAAAAAAAAACCCAGAGAACTCGAGTGTGAACCTGAAGACGGTGTAACAACTGAGGTCGACGCTCAAACATGTACGCGTCATCCTCAAGACGATGAAATACAACTTGAGACAGTGTCTGCATGTAACATCAAGAGTAATCAATTAATTAATGTATGGATAGAAAACCATTATTCTCCTAAAAGTATATCCTCATAAAGACCTTTAGTTTCAACTTCATGATCCAAGCACAGTGTAGATCAAAAACTTAACTAAAGCTAAGTATGGAAATACTAATTTTATATGACAGTAAATAAAAGATATCTGTCAACTTGTGCCCCAAAAAGTGGGTGAATCAATACCAGACTGAAGCAGGAAGTAGAACAAAAAGAAAGGCAAGACACAAATTCTACAATGGAACTTGTGATAATACTTTCAGAATAAAATATGCGATAAGAAAGCTTCCAGAGTTATATTTTAGATTTATTATGTTTATTGAATTAAGGGTAGTTTGGTCTTTTCTTTATTGATGGGCAAGGGCAAGTCTTAATTATGGTGTTTTACTTGGTCATAAATATTCTGTATCTTTATGTCTACCAAGATTGAGTATTGTGTCATGCTTACATTTTTTTTTCTGTTTCAGATTTCCTAGTACTATCCAAAAACCCATGCCCCTTTTCATTTACCAATAAAAGCACTCGAAGGTTGTACAACATCACAGGTAAGATAGACCAAAGTTGCCAAGAACTGAAAAAACAAACTTTTAGAAGATTAAAAAAATCCAAAAACCTAGGGTATGGACCTGTCCACGAGGATTGATTGATATGCGATCACATCTCTCAATATTTGCATTCTCAAAGCGCCTTAGCAGATGAGCAGTCAAAGCGGTCCCCACTTCCGTAGTAGCTCGGCGACATTGGCCTTGATGGCCCAATTTTATTCCAACACGCCTGGGTCCCACAGTAAGACGGTCAACTGCATCATCCATGTCTTCCTGAAGAATTGCATTATGCCTTTTCCTGACAGCCACAAGAGCTGCCTCTTGAAGCAGCTGTGCCAGCTTTGCACCCGACCACCCTGATTTACATCATTTAAGGATGTTCCAAAATAAAGATTATTTAGCAATAACATATCACAACAATTTCTTCAAATATTAGCAGTTAAATAGAATGCATACCAGGTAAGTTGTTTGCATAACTGGTCAAATCAACAGTATCTGATAATTTCACCTTCCGGCCATGAACTTTCAAAATTTCCAATCTTCCTTTTGCATTTGGAGGTCGGATTCTTATCTATATAATAAACAAAAAAATAATGATCAAGAGAACTAACAGATAAATAATTTGAAAAAGAAATTATAACGGCTGAAGATAAGGAGTTAAAAACCCTTTGATAACTCTATATCCTATTTAAAGGTACAACCTTGCGATCGAACCGACCAGGACGAAGAAGTGCGGGGTCCAACAAATCCATTCGATTAGTGGCACCCAAAAATATGACACCTTTTCCTGTATCAAATCCATCTAGTTCTATCAAGAGTTGGTTCAATGTGGTTTCTCTTTCTTGAGTTGCTGCATTGTATAGATGGTCTGTTGTCTCGCGGAATATTCCTTGACGCCTGTTTATTAATAAAGCATTATTAACAACTGAGGATCATTTACATTCTCCAAGCGGAACATCAATAAGAAAAGAGAATAGTAGAATTGGCCAAGAGCACACGAAACAAAGAAAACAGAGGGATGCAAGGATTGGTTGGTTATGCAGATGAAGTATCAAAAAGTATGAATAACTTCATTATATTATGAAAATGCTGAAAAAAGACGAAGAGGCTCTAGCTTTTACTCCTGGAATCTGCTTTACATATATTAATTTAACTATGTAGGAATCAAAAAGGTCTCCATCAAGAAAAAAATTCTTTAATAATTACGTAAGAAACATAGATGTTATAATTTACAGTAAATTCAAACACACTATTAGCTGAAAGAAAATTTAGAACAAACATACCTTGTAGCCAGGGCATCAATTTCATCAATAAAAATGACCGATGGTTTATTTACCTGTAAAAAGAGTTATCAAGTCATGTTTCATCATGTATAAAAGTAATCATTTACATTACCAAAAGCATAGTGAGGAAAACTGTTCTCATAATTCCAAATGTCCTTGTGGTAGAAATAATGTACAAGTCTTTCCTTTTCCTTTATTATTAACATTTCCCCTTTTAAGTTTAACAAAATCCTTTTAACTTTGCCGATGTTATGAAGGTATATATTTATTGGTTGCAAGAAGAGAAGGGTGCCACCAATTTGACTATGATCAATAATCACCCGAACTCTATTGCATGGTGAAAGTTCGGGATCCCTCAAAATCCTAGAAACCCATGTTCTTGCCAACGCCATAGCCTTTATAATAAATAGAATATCACTATTTGAGACCATATTTGAGTACATAAGATAGATCTTTGAGTAATTTCGTCATAATGACCGAATAGATATCTTGAGTAAAGAAGAACCAGAATTAGTAATAACACATGGTTATAAGTTTTCAATTTTTATACAAGTTTAAGGTGTCCAACCAGACTTGGATAAAAAAGTGCATATCCTGTCAAACTTTCCGTTGGCAGAAAGATTGTCAACATGAAGTTAGATCACATTACTGATAAAAATATTAATTATGTTGGATGTTTCTGAAAGAAGAAAGAAGGTAGTGACAATTGACGATTACAAATCAATAGTGACAATTGACGATTACAAATCAAGCCAGTGGAAAGCTAATTCTTCAAAGATTAAATGACGTAATAATTAAGTGTACAAGTTTCATCAGTTTCGCAAAATTGATTGTTCAATAAAAAATAATGAGTTATATTCATAAGTTTCACTGAATAAAAATCGTGAATGGTTTACCTTTGCTCTCTTAAATAAATCTCTTATACGAGCAGAACCAACACCAACTAAAACTTCCACGAATTCAGATCCAGCCATTTGGTAGAATGGAACACCAGCCTCACCCGCTATGGCCTTGGCAACTAGAGTCTGATAAGGCAACATGTGATATCTATTTAGAAATCAATTGAGAAAATATCACTCTTTAAGTGTAACGTGATTCTAGAAAAGACAACCAACCTTGCCACATCCTGGAGGGCCCTCGAGAAGAACTCCATGTGGAGGCTTTATACCCATTTTATCAAATAGTTCAGGATTTTTCAGGTATCGCACCAACTAACCAGCGTCGAAAGTCAAACAGAAAAATCAGTGAGTTGGCAAAATTTGCGATCTGAATATAAGTCAATGTTGAACATTAATGAACATGGCTAAATTATTCTATTACATTTAGAATTAACGAGAAGACATACATCGCTTACTACTTCAGCCTCAGAAGTCTTATTCTGTAAAACAAATTTTTCATCCTAATATTCACAAAGAGATTTGACTACTTTCAAGTTTCAAGAGAAATGAAGTTCCAGGCCCCAGTAGATATGCAATAATCGACCTGTACCAAACTTGTAACAATCATCCAATTTTTCTCTAACTTGTGAGGGTAAAAGGGAATTTTTTTTCTTCCTCGTGTCTAGAAAGGATTTCGCCGGTTGTTAAAAGGACAAAATTTCCATAAAGCGAATACTGCAGATATGAAAATGTTAACATGGATTATGATCATACAAGAATGGATAGTGAGAAATGAGACTAAAAAACAAGAAAAAAAGATGTAGAACCAATTAAGGGAATGACTACTTGGGGGGGTGATGTATTGCTTGCATATACCTATAGAAGCTTTAATTTACAAGAGGACTGCAATCTAATAGAACAATTTAAAGAGGAAGAAGTAAACCAAACTTAACTTGAACGGATGTAGTTGCAAATAATTGATTTCATTGGAGTTTTTAAAAAATGCAATGATGGATCAAAAGGAGCAGCGAAAAATGATTCATCATTCATGTAGCTAATACAAGTTTATTAGGAAGAAATGTTATAGTCATTGTTTTATGTTCAAAAAGGATTTCACTTAGAACGAAATAAGTCACTGGTAATTGTTTTTTCAGGGTAATGAAAAATTGAACATAATACCTCTTGAAGCTCTTCAACTGCTTCCTCAATCCCTGCCACATCATTAAATGTGACTCCAGTGGAACCCTGAAAGAAGATAATCATTACATTAAAAAGGCCAAAAATTATACCTGCTTATGAGGAAATTTAGGAACACGAGTATAAGAAGTAAATTAAGAAGTAGAACTAACATCCACACGAGCTTGTGGTTTTGATTGAGAAAATTCAATGCCTTGCCATATATCCTGCATGAAATAGAAAGAAGTGAGGGACACTTCACATGAGCAGCTAGCCTGCCAGAAAAAGTTGTGGGAAGCAATGCTCACCCATTTTCGGAAATTCTTTGGTCTTCTAGAAAGGGTAAAACGGACAAGAAGAACCATGGTCAAAAATACCAGCATAATTGGTTTCAACATTTCCAGACTAGCAGACACCCCACCAAAAGTGTATACTTCATACATCTTGGAAAAGATTCCTCCATCACCCAAAATATCGGCAAGATTATCCCATGCTCTTTCAAGAACTCCAAAAACGAGACTAAAAAATAGCTTCAGAAATGGTTTGGCAATAGGCCATATGACATATACAGCCGCAGCAAAAACAAAGCTGGTAGCTGCAAATATTGCAGAAGCCAAAAATCCTCCTACAACAACTGCAGCTGCAGCCATTGCAGCAGTCAGCACCCCAAGTTCAACCATCATTCTACTCGATATTTTAGATGCCACTGGGTGAGGGTATTCTGGCAATTTTCCTACATAGGACTATAAAAACAAAACTAACTGTCAGACGAGAGGGAAAAGCAAAAAGGAGGAGAACTCTTTGCAACTTAATAACAAATTCTTGGTAGACCATATGTGCTTTTAAACTTTGGTGGATGACTGTGATAAAAGAAAAATCACACATAGTGCTTAATTTGACCATTTTGTATGTACTTAGTGGTCGTTTGGGCTCAATTTTATCCAAAATGCATTTTTCTCTCTCCTCTTTTTTTTTTTTGTTGTTGTTGTGATAACCGTGGATGTTCGGATTAGCTTACGCGCACCTCGACTAGTTCCACGAGCCCCTAAAGTTTACAATCGGGTACTCACCTCAGTGGCCCTGAAGGGATTCGAACTAGTGATCATTAGAGAGCAAACCCAAGGCTTGACCAATTGAGCAACCCCTCAGGATTTTCTCTTTCCTCTTTTTAACTACGGATTCTCCAATAAAATAACATTACACGTAAATTCAAAAATTTTCCTTCTTTTTTAACTACACATTCTTCAAAATAATCATTATTGCAAAATATAATTTCCCCAAAAACACATTATAATGGAGCCCAAGCAGGAGCCTAATATGCAACAAATGATACTTCCAAATTCTTGAAATGTAGCGTATTCTGTAGTGTCTTTCATCCTGTTAGCACATGAGAATTTGTACGTTTTCGTTCAAAAACATAGCTTGCTGTATGTTTTAAGACGTTAAAATGAAAGGTATGTGGTTATCACCATCACATGCATAGAATATCCATTATTTACGTTAATGGTTATGATAGCAGTAGAGTTCTTGAACGCTTAGCCTAATCTTTCAATCATAGATTCCATTCATAGTTTATTTGAACCCTAACTGAGAGTCACAAGTTCTCTTACAAAAGAACTCCATTGAGTACGAGACACATAGTGAGTGATAAAAGTATGAAATCTTATTGACAGAAATTCCTAAACCTCAACAGAGAAGGGAAGAAATAATGACTAGATCCAAAGCTTCCTCGTGAAAAAGTCTTATCATTTCTCACTGTAATGAAAGACTATTCCGGCAAGAAATATCTTTTAAATTTCTAAAAGCATTTTTTAATATTTACCTCCACCATCCTATTTTCTCTCCATCCACACAATTCCAACCCGAGTCAATTGAGTATATTTGCATACCATTAGCAAAAGCAGATATTCTATAAGGAATTGCTAATCAAACTCAGATAGAATACCATCATTTGCTTCTCAATTTCATATCTTGGACCATGGTACTCCTCCAAAAGAGCTTGGGCTTGGTCTCGATCCAGCTTCATTGCCCTATAACCAAAATTCACAACATCAAGCAGACCAAACATAATCAGAGACAAAATGTCACATGTTACAGTACAAACCATTTAGTTCTATGCAAGCTCTTTTCTCCAGGTATTTCTTTCAAATCGACCACAAAATCCCTGTATACATTATTACCACTATCCTCCGTAAAAGTCATCAACTCTATTTTATCACTCTTCAAGTACTTCTGAAAATCCACGTAGCTCAATTTGGGCAACTCCTTCAAATTCCTGTTGAACTCCTCTTCCTCTGATAAATTTATCCCAAAAACTTGCTCGGGTACATAAAGCTTTCCTTTATACTCCCTCAGGATATCATTCAAATAAACTCCTTCTGACTTCACTGAATTGCTGTCAATATCAATCTCCTTTCTACCCACCAATGCCTTCAAATTCAACCTCCTCAATATCTCAAAAACCGGGTTACGAAAACGCTTTTCACTCAAACTCTCCTTCTCTTTCAATGTGTACATTCTATTCCCAACCAAATATTTAGGTTCCACTTGACTGGGGTTCTCCCTTAAAACCCTAGTCATAAAATCCTCTTTCTCAACATCAGAATTCACCGAAGCCTTGGAATTTGAACCGGGTTTTTGCAAAAAAGCGCGTGGACTATTGAAAAAATGCAATCTTTTTGGATGTATGGAGGAAAAGCTTAATCTTTTGCGAGAATTTATGTCTGAAAATTTGGTGGGAAAATTAATGAAGGGTTTAGGAGTGCCAAATAGTAGGTAATACATGTTTCTTCTAGCGAAGAATTGGGTTAAACTACTGGATTGAGGTTTCGGGTATTATTAGGAGACAACCATTTGGCATTTCTGCAGGAGTAGGTGGGGAGGGAACCAGCACACGGACGCAGAAACAGAGATAGCGATGGAGATAAGAGGTAAGGAAGGAGAAGAGAAGAGAGAGTAAAATCGTATTGGAAAAAGGAAATGTTATATTATAAATGAAGTCGCACGTTTCTTTGACGCAAATAATAGGAATTAAATGTTTCAATGCCACCGAAATTCGTACTATCACGACTTTCTCGTTGAATTTTCGTCCCATTAGTCACTAAACATTTATCAATCATTATCTATTACTCATCGGGTGGATGCCGTTTGAATTGATGCTAATGTGGAGGACAAAATTATGACAAGTCCAATTAACTTCTTTCAAATGATAAAACCTCTGTCTAATGAGCATCACTTCAAAAATTAGTCAGTCAAACTGGAGATGGAATGAGATATGCTTCAACGCCCTTATTCATCCCCTTGCCTTATCAATTCTCTGAACTCCTCTTTAGTGCTCTTCATCGTCAACTCGGTTCAAGCAGCAAACGAGCATCGTTGATGAAAATGTGAATAACTTTTAGCTCGATCCGGAATCGTTACAAAATTCTGTACAAGAAAAAGGGTGTCAATTTGGTCGTATAGTGTGAAATGAATGCGACCATATACCTATCTATCGAGATAAAACTAAAGACTGGAGGATGAATTATGCGACTCCATTGAAATGTACTATGCGGTTTTCGAGGTGAAACTTTCCTTTTCCTTGAAAGTTTCCTAATTGCATTAAAACATTTTTTTTTTATATCTTTGTAATCTTTTAGGAATTTGATTACGTTTTTACTATGTTTTCTAGCCATCAGTATAAACAGGATTTCAATATTCAATGTATGGACATTTTTGACAATTTGAGATTATTATACAATTTGAGAGGTATTGTGCTTTCAACCATTGTTCTTCATTGAATACCTGAACTTATATAGTTAATTCTTGTGGCATTCAACACCGAATGCAGATCACGTTTTGTGTAATCAAGAGATCATTCAAATTTCGTTTTTGCTTGGTTCATTAATTTTTGGTTCAAACTTAAAATCGGGATTATTTTTTGGACTTCCTTGGAATCTTCAATCTCATTGTAGGTTGGGTAGTGTTTGTTGATACGTGGTTCTCATTAGTTGGTATCAAAGTAAGGCTCCAAAATAATCAGATTATATCTTTTGTTTCTTGTTTTGAGTCTTGTTTGTCTTTTTTCCATTGTTCTTCGCATTCTTCCAATCCGTCTTATTCCTTGAGTTTTGATCCAAAAAAGAGTCAAAATTATTTTTTAGACTAATTATAAGTTCAAATCAATTTTCGTTTGTTTTGTTGAATTTATGGTTGAATTTCTGAGAGAAAAAATCAAAAAAAAAATGTATTGTTATTATCGGGAAATTTTCAACAGTTTAAATTTCAGTTTTGAGTAAAAAAAAAAAGAGGATCATTCAAAATTTACTCCAGTTTTTACGTTCTTGAATAGTCCATTGAATTCGTTCTTCATCTTTTCACTTCTTTCGTGTCTTTGAGTCATTCTTCATCTTTTTCTTTTCTTTCTCCTATCACGATTCGTGATCAATACTCGGTTGGATCCACTGGAACACAATATTGGTTGAGTGCACCCTTGTTCTTTGAAGTACTTGGGCGAAAGTATTGAGTGGTAAAAGGTAGAGCGGTGAGATTAATAGAGAGAAAAATACAATAAGTGAATGATACACGAGTGATCATTTGTGAGGAAGAAATTGTATAGGATTAAGATGTCTAGCAGAGAGGGTTCCAATTCAAATAGGCAGCCAAATCAAAATCACATTGGGGATGATGTAATAAAGCAGTTTGAGCGGGTGCTTGGAGATGTGAGCAAAAGACTTGATAGATTAGATATATCGATGGTAAATCTTCATAGGGGACAATCAAATGCAAGGTGGCCGGTTAGGCGGGAGCCTATGATGGATGTGCATGATGATTATGAATTTAGTAGTGATGTGGATGATGGTGCATCGATGGTGGGTGATATAGGTAGGATGAAAGGTAGAGGATGTAAGTTTGAAAGAAGGGGTAGAAGTCGTTTTGGAGATGAAGTTGATGAAAATATGGACAATATTAAGATGCAAATTCTACCGTTTAAGAGAATGAGTGATTCAGATGCTTATCTAGAGTGGGAGAAAAAAGTGGAGTTAATCTTTGATTGCCATAATTATTCGGAGGAGAAGGAGGTGAAAATTGCAGTTCTTGAGTTTGTTGACTACGCTATAACTTGGTGGGATCAAGTTGTTACATGAAGGAAGAGGAATCGGGAGCGAGCAGTTAAAATATTGGTTGAGTTCACCTTGTTGTTTGAAATGCTTAGGCGAAAGCACTGAGTGGTAAAAGACAGAGTTGCGAGATTAATAGAGGGAAAAAGTCAATAATTGAGTGATACATGAGTGATTATTTGTAAGACAGAAATTCAATAGAATTAGGATGTTAGACAAAGAGGGTTCCAATTCAAACAGGCAGCCGAATCAAAACCACATGGCGAATGGTGTAAGCAATTTGAGCGGGTGCTTGGGGATGTGAGTGAAAGGCTTAATAGGTTAGATACATCGGTGGCAAACCTTCATAGGGGACAATCAAATGCAATGAGACCGGATAAATAGGACCCTAGGATGGATGTGCATGATGATTATGGATTTAGTAGTAATATGGATAATGGTGCATCGATGGTGGGTGATATGGGAAGAATGAGAAGTAGAGGAGATAGGTTTGAAAGAAGGGGTAGAAGTCGAGGTAATATTAAATTGCAGTTCTTGAGTTTGTTGATTACGTTATAACTTGGTGGGATCAAGTGGTTGTATCAAGGAAGAGGAATCGGGAACGAACAGTTAATACTTGAGATTAATTGAAAACTATCACGAGGAATCGATTTGTGCCTAGTCACTATTACAGGGAGCTGTACCAAAAATTACTAAGTTTATATCGAGGTCAAATAGTGTAGAAGACAAATGTTGATGAGGATTGGGAAGCCACCATGGTTCGTTTCTTAAATGGGTTGAACAGAGACATTGCTAATGTCGTGGAGTTGCAGCATTATGTGGAGATCGAAGACATATTGCATGTGACCATGAATGTGGAAAAATAGTTGAAGAGGAAGGGGACAGCTAGGCACCAATGGGTACTTTGGATTCTAATTTATCTTAGAAACCGAGGTGGGATAACAAAGGTGATGGAGCTGTTGCAAAAAGAAGGACTGAACTACTAAAGGGAAAAGATGATGAATCTACCATAACAACCCCCAAAATAGAGCCACAACTAGCTAGAAATCGGGATATCAAATGCTGCAGGTGCTTGGGAACTTGACACATTGCTTCTCAATGTCCAAACAAAAGGATAATGATCGTGAGGAAGATTATAAAGACATGCCGACATTGGAGGATGTTAGTGAATGAAACGACACTGAATTTGCTGTTAGCGAGTTACTGGTCACGACGTAGGCTCTCAACACTCAAATCAAGACAGATAACTTGGAACAGCAAAGGGAAAACATATTCCATATACGATACCACATTAACAATACGGTATGTAGTATGATCATTGATGGGGGAAGTTGTACTAATGTGGTTTGCACAAATCTTGTAGAAAAATTGGGATTAACTTTATTAAGACACCCTAGACCATATAAGTTACAATTGCTGAATAATAGTGGAGAAGGTAAGGTAAACAAGAGGGTACTGATCAATTTATCAATTGGTAGATATAAGGATGAGATCTTGTGTGATGTGGTACCTATGCACGCGTGACATATCTTGTTGGGTAAGCCATGACAATATGATAGGAAAATCATTCATGATGAGTACAAGAATCGTTACTGTTTTGTTAAGGATGTGAGGTTCATTACCCTTGAGCTATTAATATCAGTACAAGTGTATGAAGACCAAATCAAATTGAAAAATGAGGAAGAAAGAAGAGTAAAAGAATTAGAAAAAAAGAGAGAAAATAGTGAGATGGTGAGCANAATTGAAAAATGAGGAAGAAAGAAGAGTAAAAGAATTAGAAAAAAAGAGAGAAAATAGTGAGATGGTGAGCACGAGAGAAAATATTGAGGTGACTAATAGAGAACAAAAGAGATGTGAGCCCATGAGGAAAAAAAAGAGAGTCTTCCGAGAGGATAGAAAAGTCGAAAGTAAATTTCTTTGTAAATGGGAGTGAGTTGAAAAAGGAGATAAATGAGAGGCAACAAATGATTTTGTTGGTTTAGTCATTCATCAATCTTGAAGAACCTAACCCATCACTCCCTAGTTTGGCTATTTCTTTATTGCGGTAATTTGACAATGTGTTTCCGGAGGACATGCCTAGTGGGTCACCACTCGTTCGAGGCATTGAATATCAAATTGACTTCGTTCCTAGAGTCGTCATTCCAAACCGAGCAGCTTATTGAAGTAACCTCAAGGAGACAAATGAGCTTTAAAAGCAAGTGGATGAATTGATGAGCAAGTGGTACTTGAGGGAGAGTATGAATCCATGTGATGTTCTAGTATTACTTGTGCCAAAGAAAGATGGCACTTGGAGGATGTGCGTGGATTGC
>CAIGRL010047419.1:0-10470 GCA_903798325.1 Fraxinus xanthoxyloides
AAAAAAAAAAAAAAACACTTATTCAACTTGAATTCATGCTGAAGTAATTTTTCTAAAATTTCTGTTTTCATTCATGTACAATCACATGGATAACCTATGCAAATTGACTGCTATGACTCATAGTTTTGTTTCATATAATCCTAATATTTCAAATGGACTATTGATCAAGCAGTATATAAACTTGAATACTTCAGTAATGTGCAATTTTTGTATTGGACAGGTTATTAGTAATTCTGCTCTATTTATAACGAAATAGATGTGGCAGCATCATACTGTTGTTGCTACACTTCGAGCTATGATTATGTCTTCAAATATTTTAGAGATGAGTAGATATGTATTGACAGCGTTATAGTTTAATCGTATATTATAATGTTAGTAGTATCTATCTTATCTCCTTTTTTTATGTTACTTTAAATGTGTATATTTATCGTACAATTATTATGCTCTTTATTTTTTTAATTTGTTCGCAAAATACCTTGATTGTAAATTATAATAATATCTTATGAAGCATAGAATAAATATAAAACCACAAAGATACACTTTGACCAAGAGACGGTTAAGATGGTGTTAATTTAAATCTTTCGAAACAGATATCAACTGTAACCTCACTCTATTTATTCACCGTTACTATTTCAATATTTTTTTTTCTCTAATTATAGTGTTTCAATGTATACAGATCTTTTATTTATTACCAATCAGAGTGTTTGATATTGCTCATCTCTTTTCATAGTCTGAACCTGGAGTTTTGAATATAGTCTTTACTTCAAAAATCTTCATAAATTTCAATATATCTTCCTCCAATAGTGGTTGTTTAAATAAATTGTCTTCTTGTATGCTACCAATTAAATAAAAAAAATAAGACATTATTTTTCTATACATGATTTGTTAATTCGAAAATTGATTTCTATACGTTAAAGAAGTGATTTTTTATTTTTTATTTTTTGATATTTGAAGAGATCCTATTTTACGTTTTATTAATTTCGCATTCCTATCAGATTAAAAAGCATATTCTTACTTACCACATCTTCCACAACTTTTACACCATAGCAAATGTATTCCTAAACCATGACAATCATCTGTATATTAGGTAACATTTTACTGTTCTTGTATATTCCTGCTTATGATTGATTGATTTAACTAATTTGCATTAACAGCAATATGCTTTCTGTAGCTATGTAGCGCCTAAACTTGCCGATGCTTGTTTCAAAAGACTATCTAAGTGATATTTTGAATCGTACCTTATTATGTTTGCTATCATTATTGATATATTTTACATTTTCATTGTCATGCAATTAGGTTCTCATTTAATCTCAACCAAGAAAGTACACTCTAATTACTATTACTTTTAATCTAACTTTTGTGGTATGAGAAGCTATATTTGCACAAATATTTTGTGAAAAAAACTTCCCGGACGCTTTTTTTGTTGACAAAAGTTGCAAGGTACAGAATTTCACCCTAATCATCCTAACATGTCAAACTTTGACTGCTAAGAACTCACAATACTTAACATTTCCTTGAGCTTTTCTCTCACTTTGCAGCACATACAACATTATTATACTATAGGTATAACCAATACACTTCTATATATACTGTCTTCTATGCTATTTACGAAACTTAAAATCACACGTAAAAGAAGAAATACATACTTCAACTTGAACTCTTGAAACAACAAAGAACCTATCATTTACTCCACTCTTCAGGTAGATGTGAACGCATGAAACAAAACGAAACAAAACAAAAAAAAAATTCCGGATTAGGCATTGTTTCAAACACTACATTTTACTACTTTCTCATTCTTACATTTACTATACATGAAAAAAAAAAAAGGAAATTATCTATGTTTCAGGCTTGACAAGATGGCAGAAATTTTTGAAGTTCATACCACACATTAGTCCAAATGAGAAGAACCGGCAAGCCAAAGTAATAGTTGTAGAAAAATTGGCACCAAAGCAGGCAGTAATAGTAGATCTCAAAACATGATGCTAATGGATCTTGAGGCAAACGACTTTCAATAAATAAATATAGTCCACACTAATTCATTTTTTGTATTATTTTCCATTCAAATCTGCCACTGTGAAACACAGTGCATTCAACACTGTATGATGCAAATATTACTACGTTTGAAAATCAGTTTCAATTGAACAAAACAAATAGATTGCTCTTGTTAAGGACACAAAGCCTGAATATAGAGTTTCAAATGGTAATGTGCAATGGACAATATCTGGAAAGACATGAATTCAAGAAGTGAACGAGAACCGCATGGAATGCCCGTTTTCAGCATACACTTTCACTCCTTTTCCAGAATTAGAAAAATAAATAGATTGCAACAATGATATAAGTAATTTCTAATCAATCATTTCTCCTCTTTTCCATAACCATAACTATACGTCTATACCTTACATTTTTTACTTCAGTTCATTCAAGAAAACATATACAGATAATTATTAACTATTAAACTAAAGTTTTTAAACATAACATCTATGCAAGCACACTTGCAGTTGCTATTGACATGTGTCCAAAACGACTCATTCAAACATGATCTGGAAGCCAAACATATGTGCATAATATTTTACTGATTCATAAAATCTTTCACACAATCATCTTAACAATGTGGGATGGCTGTGTTGAAAAGAATGTATTCTCATTGTAGACAACATTGCCAAAAGGCTTGTGATTTTAGCAACCCGATTGAAAGTTTCATCATTTGACGATAACATTTAATATATATACTATACAACTTATTACTATACATATAAAGCCATATGACTATAAAAGCAAGGATTAATATTTAGTCTTTAACTCAAGCACTGTCAACCAAAATCAATAGCACCTTCTTTATGGGTGTTGCTTTCAGCCAAGTTGCAGAATTCTTAACATGGTAACTATAAAATACCTATACAATAAGAAAATCTTTGACTACAGTTTCTGTCAACTATATATCATCACCACCTTATACATATTAAAGCTCTAATGTTTTTTTCTTCATCCTTAGTAGCTGTTGTATAAGCTTTTGATTATACTCGCTAATTGTTCGCTTTTTACTTATCTAATCATTTACTACAAGGATTGAAGCACATAATGAAGAACTACACGACATTGCATGGAGAACCACATCGTATAGTCACTCCCACTAAGTTATCTTCTCCAGCACACAAAAAATTTACACAGATACAAAATCTCAAAGGGCAACTACTAAGAGTAACTCATTTCACTTCATTGTGCAAATACATTGTATTTCTCACATCCTTTATGAATACATTTCTATTATTTCTTTATCTCAATATTAGATCTTTCCACAACGTAAATACTACTGGATCAAAGCTAAACCATCCGTTAAAGCAACAAAAAAATTTCTATTACATGTTTTGTTACAATTGTAATAAACATTACCATTACAGCAGAACAACTAATTGAGAAAGTCAAAAGTTCCTTATGCCTTGTTGAAGTAAACAAAAATTCTGGGAATTGGAAAGTGACCACACCATCTGCAAAACGAATGTTTTTCCAAACTTCAGCTAAGGCAGTACTTTTCGACATGCCATCATCAAGTCACAACAAAGAGAAAGCTCAACTGCTAGACAACACCAATGCTACAACCTAAAAGTTTATTTTGCTCGTTTTGCCATCTCCGTCTAAATAATGAAACTACACCCATCAACGAACAACTTTGTTTTATTTTGTAGCACTTGTTTCTATGATAACTACTCCCATGAAGTTTAACCTTAGCAGAAACGTGCAATTAACTTCAAGTTGAAACTTTGCTTTATTTTGTAGCGATGCTATTGCATAAAAATTCCTCCATGAAGTTCGAACTCAATAAGAATGTATAACTGCATTCATGATGCTTTTGTAGCTTGTAACTTATCTGTGATATTGTATAAATTCAAGCTTTATCAATGTCTAAATCAACCTCTGTTTACCCTTTACGTTCTAATAATACGCATAAATTCTTCTATATATCTACACTATTATATAGTCAACTACAACTTGTCACGTGCATCTTACTAGTATCATTACAAACACGTGTGCATGCAATACGATTTAAAATATAATTTTCAAGTTTTACAACACAATAAAAAGAACATTACACAGTAATACCACCAAATATGTTACAGTGGATCTTATTCTTATTGTGCCAACTAAAATAGAAACATTAACACAACAAGGCTACATCTTCTGGAATAAACATGAATCACTCAATCGAGAAAGTGCCTTCTCAAACTGATTCCATTTCTGCTCCAAGGTGCCAATGTACCCAATTGACATTCTCACTAACCCAGGCGAAATGCCTGCCAATGCCTTCTCTTCTGCATTCATTTCACTGCTCGTGCTATTCCCAGAGCAAGACATAAGGGTCTCGTAGTACCCCAAGCTAACCGCCATGAATCCAAATAGAGTGCAATTCTGCAACAAATTCATCAAACGGTTAGCCCTTTCCTCAGTTTCCATGTCCACGCATAGCATTCCCCCATAGCCATAATCTTTATTTGCCAAAGACTTCAGAACAGCATGATCCGGATGATCTTCCAGGCCGGGATATATTACTTTCAAGCCTAGTCTCTTCATTCGGTTGGCATACACTAAGGCCCGATTGCAGTGCTCTTTCATTCTGAGGCTCAAGTGAGGAATCCTCTCTGAAAGTTCAAAAGCAACTTTTGGGTTCATAGTTGGGNCTGAAAGTTCAAAAGCAACTTTTGGGTTCATAGTTGGGTTCAAAAGCGTTCCTTGATGAAGATCCATCATGGCATTCACCAGGCTGGCTGGCCCACATATAGCACCTGCGGATTTCCAGTGTAAGAACTTATTATTTCATATGCGAAGAAAAGAAGAATGAAGAAGAAAAATAAATTAGACTATCTAATTTTCTGAAATGACCCCTAACTTCAATTTACAATATCTAATTTCTTCGTCCATATGATTATCCATATTGCTAAAGATAAAATATAAACATGTAATTTACTACCTTTTATAAAAGATTAACTTTCAAACAAGAGAGTCTAAAATGTATATATCTTATATTTGAGACGTAGTTTTAACAGCAGTTTCTAAAACAATTTAATTCATACTTGAAAGATTATTATCCACGAATTCCGAGTTTTTTTTTTAAAAGAATAAAATTACATATATGTCCTTTAGTGAAATTTTTAGTTTATAATTTCTTATTTGAAATTATTTTACTCATAAATGATATTTTACTTATAATATTTTTTTTTATTTTTACATAGAGTAATATTTAAATTAAAAATTTATATGTTTATTTTAAATTTTAAGTTTGTATTTTTTACTTATAAGTAAACTTTAAAATTATAAGTTAATTTTGTACCTTAAAATAATTTTTACACATAAGTTAATTTTTTACTTATAAGTAACTTTTATATTCTGTAAGTAATTTTTTATCTTATTAGTAGTATTTTAATCCGCCGATTTGATGATTTGAGAGCCGATCAAGTGATTTTTAAGTCATCCAAAATCGATACCTAAGAAAATTAGAAAACATCGATTTTTCCAACATCTCATAAACTGTGCTACCCAAAATCGATCAAAACTGATGATAACAAACTCCCAAGCAAGCCCCCTATTGTCTTTTTTAGGAGTAATCCAAGCTCTATAATGAAAACACGTTACAAAAGGCTCATTTGGTAAGATTTTTGAAAAATTAAAAGTAGGTTCTAAGATCAAGAAGCTATTTTTAAATATATTTGAATAATTTTTTAAAAGAGTTTTGTCTAATTAAAAGAGTTTTTAAAGTAAGTTAATCTAAGTTAATTTTCTCAAAATGCTATTCTCAGTGGGCCAGAGCCGGGGCTCAAGCTAAGCCCCATTTTGGGGAGTCGGCTCGAACCAACCCTGCCTGTGTGGCTCGACGGGCTGACCCCGTGAGCTTTTTTTATTTTTTAACCACAAACATTATGATATGGTTCGTGTATATATTATATTAATTAGATTAAAAATTCAATTTTTTTATTTTGCATATTTTGGTTTTTAGAAAGCGGAAAACATAATTTGCGAATGAACCAAACAGCACTTTAGATACGTAGAAGTTAATTAAGACCCTTCAAAGTTGATTCCAAGTTGTACAAGGTTCCGTCTATACGAATAATGATTACGATTTCCTATTACAATCATTATAAGAAAACAAAATTGATTATTAGGGTTAGAAATTAGAATTCAATAATACACTGAATTTTGCATTTGTCGGCTTTGCAAACAATTACTCTAAATCTCTGAATCAAACTTTGCTATTATTATATATATAGACTTTTCTCTTTTAATATCTCTTTAAAATCTCACATAAACTCAAAAATAAATAATAAATTTAATAAAGTTTTTATATATTTTTTTTATTATATATTCATTTTAGGAAGTACTTTATATAATTGAAGAAATAAGTCAATAACTAATAAAAATAAAGAAAATTGTATTTATTTTTAATCTTAGCACATATTTTTATTTAATTGACAAGACTCTCCCATATTTGAAGCACTACCAACGGTTCAAAAAAGTTGGATACTCTTCTTCAAGTCAACAACATTATCATTGTAGCCTTGTGAAAGGTCACCATAAAGTAGCAAAAACTTGACACTTAATTTCTAATTATTTTTGTGGGTGTTGGCTAATGTCAACTTTGCGGTCTAGTTAAAATTGTCATCTTTTCTTTCCAATGAATTATCATGGTATATGTTGAACTCTAAATTTGATTTGACTCATCAAAAGATATGTTTTATTTCTCATTTAAGTGTATGTTATCTACACATTTGAAAGTACAAGTTAAAGATGCAAATTGAGACTTCTCTAAACAAAGGTGGAAAGACAGCAGCACTCTGACACTAAAGTCAATATATGAACAGAAAAGTATTAGGTGGCAAAAACATGAAAGAGTGTGAATTAAATAAAATCAATTACTTCAACTGTTAACAAGTGTGAGCACTTGTAGTTAAATGAATAAAACTAAAGTCTCTCTAGACTCAAATGCTTGAAACCTGGTTACATTTCAATGACTCACAAGTCGAGCAACAATATGTCAAATCTTATCCATCATGAACTATGACCCACCACAAATTTGTCTTAGGCAGAAAAAATGGGATTTGACTCCCATTCGCCTTTACATAGATGTCATATCTAAATTGTGTATGACTCAACGTGTTAGGTTACAACTTCGTTATGGTACCAAGGACAAATCCAACTGCCTCAAACTCCAAAAGCCCATCTAATGTGGCTAGGTTCCCATTGAGGTCCTCAAAGAGGGAAAGTGGTAAGTCTCTATGAAGATGTATTGCCTCGAGAAAGTTCTCGACAAGGTATTAAGCAATGCTCACAACGCACTAGAAGTGATATTCGATGAAGCGATGAAATGTGACCTCATTGTCTTGAAGGCTATTTTCAATGAGGTGTTGGACAATACCCCTTTGTGGCATTTTGCTTAGCGGCATCCACTTGGCCTATCGATGGATAAAGGCATAACAATAGTCCCCAAGTCCAATGTCTCATTATTCATGTAAGGCTTGTACTTTGACAATTATAAAGATTTATTGAGATGATTTTTGAAGATGTGATTTTACTTAATAAAGAGAAGTGTTATCTATTGATGTTGGAGCTAAAGCTATAACAAAGCTAAAAGTGACATTATAGTCCCCAAGTCCAAGTATGAACATATACATAATAGATTGAACTTTGATTTTAAAAACGAAGTATCACGATTGAGGTAAAATCAATAGTCCCATTCATAGGACGAAGTTCTATTATAGAAGCGAAGTCCCATTCCAGGATGCAGCTCTAACGAAGAAGCAAAGTTCCATTTTAGAACGAATCCTTTACATATGATGTTCAACAACATTTGCATTTCTGGGGTGAGTTGGTTGAGGCATGGAGGATTATGTGAAATTTATGTTTGAGACCAAGCTAAGAGGCACATGATACGAAGTGACGAGAAATGTGCAGGTAATCATAATGTTTTGTGTTCCCAAAGTTGATACGATTGAAAGTTATGAGTTTGACCCCAACTAACACCTAAAGAGGGTGAATATGTGTTTGTATGCGGAATTTAAATTTATTAATTAATAACAGTAGCAATTACAATTATAAATTTTATCCATCACATGCGATTCTATCATATGTTAAATTATCGCAGCTGATATATCGGATGAAAGTAAACAACACAACAAAATTGTTGATGGAGAAAACCCCTCACGGGATAAAAATTTTAGGCCCAAGTCAATAGTATCCACTATAAACGATAAAAACTTACAGACTGTTCAAACTGACTAAACATTAGTACTTTTTAACCTCATAACTGTAATCACAATGGCCCTCCTTTACTGTGTACTCCTACACCAGCTCCTGACATTCTGTAACCGAAACTCGGTCACCTTCCTTTATCTTCAAAACTTTGACAGATTATGCGAAAGTTGGATTTTGGTGTTTTGATTATATGGATTTGATGTTTTCAATGATTTTGATTGAATCGAAAGAGATTGAATAATGTATAGGATGTGATAAAAGCAATCTCTTTGATACAATATTATCCACCCTATCTTTTCACGAAGTAAGGCTTGTTATTTATAGTATTTAGGTTTTAGGGCAGTACAGGATAGATGATATTCTCGAAAAACGTAAATTAAGGTTTTATGGTTAGCACCGTCGCTCAAGCGAGAGTCCAGCGACAGGTGCTCCGCTCAAACGATAGACTAACGACAGGCTAGTAATTGTGTTTCTATTTTGGACACTCGAGCAACAACTTGGCGGCAGGCTAGCAGAAATTCGGAAACTTTTTATTTTTGTTCCATAACCGAACACAAGGACTCACAAACCATCTATACAACCTACCAATTTACTCATTGACTTTTAAAACTCTTTTACAACTATATTTTTGTCTAAAGATTGTCAAAAACTATAAAACCTAACAACATGATTGCAAGTAATCATGATGATTGAACGATTGAGGCATTTGATTCCCAAGGCGACATGCCGCACACACATATCAGATCGAAATTCAATATGGGCCTCAGTTTGAACCACCGTTTGGTGTCTTTTGGCATTCGATTGCTAAATTAGACGAGGCAATAAAGGGCCATGATCAATCTTGAATTGTTCTAACGGCTAGGATTGAGGTCATCTCGCTTACATAAAGGCTTAAAGGTTCACATCAAACCCTTTTTAATTTGTTTCCTTAACATTGTACAAACTCTAGACAATTTCAGCAAGAGAAATGCAATTTCTGGCAAAGAAAGAAGCCTCAGCCTAGCAAAATCCCAAAACTTGGCGATCAAACTTGGAGCTTTAATTATGAGATCTTAAAATTTCATTCTTAAATCCCGTTTCCTTCCACTCCTTAACATTTTTCTTCTCGAAAATCATTTCCAACAACAGCAGCATCAATTTCCAAACCGACAAGAAATTTGTGTCTGAAAATCCCTTAAGATATTTAGATTCCATTACAAAGGCAATTGACTTTAATGGATAGATCTCTTGAAAGGTTCCACGTCACATGACCAGCAATAATATTTAGGTGATACGCTTCACCGTCCCTAACTTTTGACCTTTTTGCCAATTTAACTCATCAACTTTCCATTTATAAATGCAATAAATGTATACTCAGGATTTTCATTTAATAATTAAATAAATATTAATAAAGTCAAAAGAGATTTTACTCTTAAATTCAAACAAACAAAAGCTTTACTCTTAAATGTAACCCATGTAGTTTAAATGCAATAAATGTCTACTTAGGATTTTCATTTCATAATTAAATAAATATTAATAAAGTCAAAAGGATTTTACTCTTAAATTCAAATAAACAAAAACTTTACTTTTAAAGTCAGATGCATTTTTTTTATATATTATTATTTAGTTATTATTTATGATACGTATAAATTGCACAAATTTTAAATTCATTATAAAAAATTATAGACTTATAACGAATTTAAAAAAAAAAGGGATCGGCTCAGCTCGGACCCGCTAATGCTCGAGTCGAAAGGTCGGGTCGAACCTCATTTTTTGGTTGAGCTTTTGCTCTGCTCAACTCTACTCAGGCCCAAAAAAGATCAAACATGTTTTGCTCGAGCCGAACCCGAGCTTTGAGTTTCGGCTCGTGGCTCGATCAGCTTGGCTCGTTGACATGCCTAACTAAACGTGCAATGCGCTGTTTGGTAATGAAAATATTTTTCATCCAAGGTTTAAAAGGTCGAGTTGTTCATTATACTTTATTTTTTAAGTCAGTTTTAGAAATAACTATCCGTAACTGACTGGAACAGGAAAAATCAATATTTTCACATGTTAAACTAACTCATTAAAATTTAATTTGTTACATAGAAAGTGGAAAACATAATTTGGGAATGAACCAAACAGCACTTTAGATACGTAGAAGTTAATTAAGACCCTTCAAAGTTGATTCCAAGTTGTATAAGGTTCCATCTACACGAATAATGATTACGATTTCCTATTACAATCATTATAAGAAAACAAAATTGATTATTA
>CAIGRL010047426.1:0-14016 GCA_903798325.1 Fraxinus xanthoxyloides
TTTAAGGTAAGGTAGATATATATAGCCCCTGTTTCAGCCAAATTAAAATTTTCATTCTGTTGAAATAAAAAATTATAGCCCAATCGAATGATCCAAACAGTGAAGCCCAATTAAGAGGTTCGAATGAGAAACCCAAATGAGACCATAAGAAAACCCAATACGGAGTTAGGCAGTGAAGGTCCACCATCGTTCAAGCCAGCCCGTCGCTCAACATTTGAGCGAGTATATCATTATCATCGTTCAAGTTCACGATACGCCCAAAAGTTGGGCGAATGTAATATCTTATAGACCATCTAAAACAACAGTTACTGAGACGGTTAATATGCAAACTTATCACATTACACTATCCAAGAATCTCGGGGACAAACTGCTAAGTAATGGGGGTAATGGTACCAGTTGAAGACGATGGTTCTTTGACCAACTTATCCTTATGGAGAAAGTGGGCAATTACAGAGTAGAGGACAGTTTCCAAATGGTTCTTTCCCAAAGGAGTATAAAAGAGAAGAGAAGACATAGAAGGAAGGAACCCGAATCAAACAACTATCGAACAGAGAATATATAATTTCGTTTTCTTTGCAAAACTTTCAATTGCTTTGTGTGCTTGCGCACCTTGTAAGCATTTTCACTTCTCGTAAATTGTAATCTTCATAACTAAAGCACCCCTTGTTAGGACTTTATTTCAAGAGGTATGTTCCTTACACAATCGTCTGAATCATTTTTTAATTGTTAGCGAGGCCCGACTTCCGCGCGAAACAATTTGGTACACCCGGTGGGACAGTTTGGTGTGTGAAGATACAAAAAAGTAAAGCATTATACCTCATAAAAACTCTAATAAAGAGCCAGCAAGCCAATGAATAGTCCAGTCTGTGATCGAACGATATGAGGAGCAGTAAAGCACTCCAGAAACAGAGGGACAGAGTCAAGCCATTACGAGCCAATGATATAATTGAGTTCTCAGATCATGCGTGCATTGTTCGGTGAACTCACATAAGATGTCGTTGAACAGGTAAACTTACGAAACATTCATAACATGGAAAAGTTTACCCAAAATGAAAATGCATTATGACAACATGACCAAGTAACTAGATACTCTGAACGAAATCATAAACAAGTTAGTTGGCCAAATTTGTCAACCACTTATGTCAAGTGTAGGGAATTGCTTTCAAGTCAGGACAATTGCGGAACATAACTCCCCAATCCTAAGTCCGAATCGAGGAATAGAGCCACCCTTTAGATCATCTACCTCAAACCAAGGGGGTAATGGAATGGTAAATATAAATCGTGGTAACAGAGTATCAAACCTGAGGGGTAGTCTAAATGCAAGAGAAAATGTTCAAACTAACGGGCAGAATATCCTGCGAGTTAATGACGGTGGAAATATTCAGGACCCCGGTAATAATGGTTTGAACAACGACGTTTTTACCACAAACCAAGTACCAAATGTAAGGCCTCAAGTGATTCCACCAGTGAATCAACCCACATGAGTTCCATATGATCCCAACGCCTTGTTGAGGAATCAAATTGCGGAGATAGTACATGACCAAATGCCGTTTGGAATGCATCCTTTTATTAGGCCTAGTTACACGAAGTCATACCCTGATTGGGTAGATCAAGCATATCCCTAGCCGAGAAGGTACAAAGTACCAGAGTTTTCTTTGTTTATCGGTCTGGGGAAAGTTTCAACCCTGGAGCATATAGGGATTCACACTGCAAAATGGTGAAGTGACTGACTATCATAAAATGAGACTGTTCCCTAGTTGATAAACAGGGGTAGCTTTCTCATAGTTCATTAATTTGTCAGCAAATTCTGTCCAAACATGACAACAATTGGAAGAACTGTTCCACACCCAATTTTACAAAACTGAATATAAGGTTACTTTAGCCGATCTAGCCAATTTACGTCAATTGCCAAGTGAATGGACAGAAAGTTTCCTTCAAAGGCTTAGAGCAAATGTTTTGTGTCTTTGACCGAAAAAGAGTTTGTTAAAATCATTCAGAGTTGTTTGAATTTTGATTTAAAAAAGAAATTCCAGGATAGAGAATTTCCTGATCTTTTCCAACTGAGCGCTAACATAGTTAGATATGAACGTCTAATAAGAGAAAATGAGCAAATGAAAAAAATCCTTTAAAGGGACTTATTATAAAGACCCAAATTTCGACATTCATGTTGTTAATGACGAATATTGTGATCAGACAGAAGTATGTCTGGCCGAATTGATTAAGTGAGATGCATACGCTTGTCCCATAATGGCCAAATTTAGAACGTCAGATAAGAATGAACCATAAAAGATGAAAACAAAAAGGTTAGGATGTTTTCATTTGACGTGACCAATGTTGACGTTATATTCGACAAATTGTATAATGATAAGCAGATTAAACTGAGCGATAAGCATAAATTGCCAAACCCTGAACAAATCAAGGGTAAAAAATATTGTAAATGGTGCAATGCATGGTCACACATGACTAATAATTGTCTAGTTTTCCGTCATGTATTACATGATGCCATTGAGTCAGGGTGAATCACATTTGAAGTTAAACAGAAAATGGCAGTTGATGAAAATCCGTTCCCACAACCACTTGGGGTGAATGTGGTCACAGTTGGCTTCACAAATAAGTTGCCAAAGTTCAAGCTGGTGGTGGATGATGGAGAAGAAGATCTTGAATCACGTCCAAGTGTCTTTGAGCGTATTAAATGAAAGGAGTCTAGGAACGATGAAGGCATCCTGTGTGCTAGATGGAAAAGAGAGGTAAATGAAAGACTTGGAAAATGGCAATATCACCATCGTCCTAACAGTGTGCAGGCCCCCCAATTAATGAAGGACAGAATATGCCGTTCTGTGGGAGATGGCCTTTTAGGAGGCAGTTCAGGCTAATAAACAATGGAAGAACGTTCAAGCCGCAACCTCGCCAGCCGAATGTATGTCATTAATTTCAGTATAATGCAGTGAGAGTTGTACCCTTTAATGAAATGACTAAACTGCTTGAGGTGGTTAACCAAAATGTCCTCAAAGATGATAAAGAGGCTAATATGGGTGAGTCGATGGAGGAAATGCTGGAGAGTTCTTCTAGGAGATCAAAGTTTGAGCGTGGGAGGAAGGAAGAAAATGAGGAAGATCTGGGGCAACCCCTCACTATTCAGTTTGGTGCACTACTTCCCTTCATGGCTAATAATTATCTATTAGCCGATGAATTTCAAAGAAAGGAAATCGAGGAATAGGAAAGAGAAGGTAATGAGGAAGAAACATGTGTGCTGGAATGTGAAGACGGCCAAACATCTTAGGAGGCATATTGTGAAGAAGGGGATGACGGCATGACTGAAGAGGAAATTGACTTAGAAGCAGAAAGGAAAAAAAGAGGGGTGTCGCACAACACTTTGTTAAAGCAACTGTATCAAGAAGGTATCCGCAAGGTGGATTTGTTGGCCGAGCCATCTGGGCGTTATTCTGATTTTTATATGTTATAGGGGACACCTAAGTGAAAGGTGAGGGTACATCGCGCTAAGAAATATGGGTCACCACCACGAATATTACCTCCCCCTACAGGTTGGATAACCAAGGAAAAGCATTAAGAGAGTAAAGAAGGAGTCCAAGAGGCAGGAACCCAATGTGAAGTATTGCATGTGGACTTGTTACAAGAAAATAAGTTAACGAAGGATAAATAGGAAGTGAAAATAGATGCAACTGAAAAGGTCATCTTTAAGAGACCAATTATGAAGTTAACCAAATAAGGCCATTGTACATAAACGACTTGTCAATGGTATACATGTGGTAAAAGTACTCATTGACAATGGAGCAGCTATAAATACCATCCTATCCAGGATGAAGAGAAATTTGCAAAGACAGAAAGCGATATGATCCCAACGGAAGTTATCCTCACCAGTTTCAATGATGGAACAATTTCAACCAAATGAGTGATGTCACTGGACATAACTATGGAAACAACCACCAGGACCATGATTTTCTTTGTGATAGATGGCCCTACTAGTTACAATATGCTACTAGGAAGAGATTGGATCCATAGAAGCCGTTGCATACCTTCATCGCTTCACCAATGCCTGGTTTTCTGGAACGACAAAGGCGAAATAGAGGTGGTACAAGCAGACCATAGGCTCTTTGTTGCAGAAGCAAACTCGATGGAAAGATTCATGTACGAAGGAAACTATGGACCCGTTAGGGTAGTGTAAGTGGAGAAGAAACTCAAATTGTTGCACAAAGCAAATAGCCATTTTCAGTAGACGTACTTACTGAAACGTTCATTCAGATGAGGCTAAACATAGTGGTCCTTGAGGAGCCGGTAATTGGCAAAAAGATAATCAAAGAACTCTAATGAGTTGTCAGCGGCAAGAAAACATGGCCAATATTCAAGCCTTCAAAGCCAGATTAATGGCTTTAAATAAGGACTGCAAGGAAAAGACGAAAGAAGAAACGACATTGAAGGCATTAAGAAACAGTTTAGCGGTATTCAAATTGGAGCAGAACCTTGGTCAAGAAGTCAACAAAGTGGATTGTTTAGAAAAGGAAACACACACAAAAGATTTGGACGATGAAGTAATGATGATCACAAAGCCCGGGCATGCCCAAGCATAAGACCCTTTGATGAAAGTGAACATTGGCGATGAAGGGGAAGACCGTCCAATATTTGTCAGTCATATGCTTAGTCAAGAGGTAAATAACAAATTAATCGCTTTGTTAAAGGAATATAAGGATTGTTTTGCTTGGGAATATGAACACATGCCTGATTTGGATAAAAGTTTAGTAGAGCATATGTTACCAACTAAGCCAAGTTTTAAACCCCATAGGCAACCTTCTAGGCGTTTCGCCCCTAATGTATTGCCTGAAGTCAAGAAAGAAATAGAGCGACTGTTAAAAACGGGTTCTATTAGAACTGCCGATATGTTGAATGGTTATCTAATATTGTACCAGTGTTAAAAAAGAATGGTAGAATTAGGGTGTGCATAGATTTTAGAAATTTAAACTTAGCAACACCTAAAGATGAATATCCAATGCCTACGGTAGATTTTCTAATAGACCCAACCGTCGGACATGTAATGTATTCTTTCATGGATGGGTATTCAGGCTATAACCAAATTTACATAGCTGAAGAAGATGTATATAAAACTGCATTTAAGTGTCCTGGGGCTTTAGGATGCTTTGAATGGATATTTATGCCTTTAAGCCTAAAGAATGTAGGGACAACTTATCAAATGGCGATGAACTTAATTTTTCACGATATGATTGGCGAATTTGTTAAGGTGTATGTCGATGATCTAGTGGTCAAATCTATTAAAGAGGAAGATCATTTGAACAGTTAAAACGCTCCTTTAAGCGACTAGCAATACAAACTAAAACTAAATCCTTTGAAATGTGCATTCGGCATAAATGCGGGGAACTTCCTCGATTTTTTAGAGCACAGGAGAGGGATTGAACTTGATTAGAATAAAGTAAGGGCCATTTTAGAGGCCAAACCACCTGGCAATAAGAAAGAATTGCAAAGGTCCTTAGGTAAGGTAAATTTCCTGAGACGTTTTATCTCTAATTGTGCAGGGCAAACAAAAGCTTTTTCGTCTCTTTTAAAGCTGAAAAATCAAGACGAGTTCGTCTGGAAAGAATAACATCAAAATGCTTTTGATAGCTTGAAGACATATTTGTCAAATCCACCAATATTGGTATCACCTATCTAAGGACGGCAATAATAGGCTTGTGGACTTTGACATTATCGAAATTTGAAATACAACACATGCCTCAAAAGGCAAGTAAAACTCAAGCATTGGTTAACTTTTTGGCGATCGCCCATGCATTGACATGCCTAAAGAAATAGAATTGGAAGATAATTCATTTGAATTAAAACCTTGGGTTTTATACTTTGATGGATCAAAAATTTCTGGAGGTGCAGGTGTAGGAATAGCTCTAATAAATCCACTAGGGGTTTATTACAAGTTCGCGTTCGCTTTGGATATAATGTGTACCAATAATCAAGCCGAGTATGAGGCATTGATTGTAGGTTTGGAGCTGTTGATAGAGTTGGAAGCGAAAAATATAATTATAAGGGGCGATTTCCAATTAGTAATTTACCAATTGATTGTTGATTTTAAATGCCAAAGTGATTATGTCGTAAGTTAATACGAAATTGCCCAAGAATTACTGGAAGAATTTGATCAAGTAGAGCTCCAATATGTTAACATGATGTATAACAACCTGGCAAACAAATTAGCCCAAATGGCTTCGGGTTATTCGAAGGTTCTAAATTTGGAATCCGCTTGTGAGTATGGAGTAATACTGCTCATGGTGCAACGAAAGACAAAAAGTATTAATGTTCATTGTATACAAAATGGAGATGCAATAGATTGGAGGACGAAAATAAAGAGATTCCCGAAAGAACCTGACACAAAGGGTGATAGAAAAACAAAGCTACGCTAATTGAATTATATTCTAATAGATGAAGAGCTATTCAAGAAGCGCTCGGATGGTGTTTTATTGAAATGTGTGAGCTCGCAAGAGACCAAAACAATTATGACTGAATTACATGAAGGAATATGTGGAGTCCATCAGGCTACCAAAGAATGAGATGTTTAATCATTAGGAGTGGATACGTTTTGCCCAAGATGGGAGAATCATGCGTTCAGTACGTAAAAAGTTGCATAACATGCCAAAAACATGGTTCGATACAAAGGGCGCCAGCAAGGGAAATGACACCTATTATCAAACCTTGGTCGTTCAAAGGTTAGACGATAGATTTGATAGGAAAAATTTATCCCCTGTCGTCCAAGCAACATACGTTTATAATAGTTGCGACAGATTTCTTCACCAAATGGGTAGAAACAATATTTTTAAGTGAAGGAATTCTAGAACGAATTTATAGATTTGGGATACCACAAACTATAATGATGGATTACGGAACTTCTTTAAATGGGATCAAGTGAAGGAATTCTTGAACGAATTTGGAGTTAAGATAGTAAACTCCACACCTTATTACGCTCAATCTAATAAGATTCTAAAGAATATCATAATGAAAATGATAAGTGAAAATGACAGAAGTTGGCATGAGTATTTAAATAAAGCATTATGGGCTTACATGACGTCACCATGCTCAAGTACTAGAGTAACTTTATTCCAACTTACTTATGGACAAGAAGCGGTGATGCCTATGAAAATCAATGTGCAGTCGATTAGAGTAGGCTTCCAAAATAATCTACGTAATGGCGAATATGCAGAATCACTAGCCCAAAATTTGTTAGAATTGGACGAGTTAAAGTTGGACGTCTTAGATTGACTGCAGGTCCAGAAACGAAAAATACTAAGCTCTATAACAAAAAAGTTGTAGTCAAATCTTTTAGCTTGAACGATTTAGTTTAGAAAACGATACTCCCTTTGGATAGCAAAGATCTAAAGTATGGCAAATTGTCATCCAATTGGGAGGGACCTTATAAAGTGAATAATATGTTGCCTAATGGAGCATACCACTTGGAAGATTTAGACAAAGCATATAAGGTTTATCAATGGTAAATACTTAAAGAAGTATGTTCCTTCCATATGGGAAAGTGGACAGATATAAGAAAATCGTATAAAGCAAAATCAGGATGCTAAGCTATACCATGTCATCAAATCAACTAAAGAAGGTTGGACGATTACGTTCAAATAAATAAAGAACGGAATACGCTAAAGCAAATTTTTATTATCAACTGTTTCTTACAAATCAAGGGATACAAAATACAAATAGCCTAATTGTCGCAATTGGAAGTAGGCTATTATTATTCCTCTATCAACTATTTCAGAAAAAGGGGTAGATTGGCCTTCATCGTCTTCCTAAATACATCGCCGCAATGATAGGAAAACGGGCAAAGAAGCACTCTCAGCAAGTAGTCGCTTCACATCAAGAACTACCTCTGGAGATCATAAATGAAGAGGGTGCTGAGAAGACCTTCATTAAAGGAACATTTCCTATACCTCCCATACCAAAGAAGATAGCAAGACAGATGGCGAAATTGGAACAAAAAAGGTTCATTTTGGTTAAAAAGAAAGAAGGGACTTGTTGGATATGGAAGATCGACCATTGGAATGCCAAGTGAGGCAACGGATGTGATTTGGGGGAAAATGAGGATGAAGACAACAAGCATGTAACAAACACATAGCTTTATAAAGGTTGGAAAGCGAAGAGATAGAATACAAATGGCCGATACATGCGTAGTAATCGAAACTGAAGGTCCAGATCTTGAAAGGACAGTGGGATACCAAGAGGGAAAACTAAGAGTTTTATTCCATCTAAAGATTCAACAAGGAAAAAATGAGCATGAATATGGCACAATGTTAGTAATTAAGTTCTTGGAGAGTAAATGACGATTAAAGAAAATGTCAAATAATGCTATTTTAGAATTCATGAAAAGAATGCAACCCAAATAAATCAAATGATTACTTCATTGATAAAACTAGCTGCCAGTACATTAGCTAACTATGGCTGCCATTACAAAATTACAAGAACAAAGTGTAAGACGAAATCGTCCTACAAGAGAAGTCCAAACATCAATGTCTTAATTACATCGCCCCAAAGAGAGCGTATCCGTTCTCTAAGTTTCCCCACTCATCGCCCTGTTCAGTGGAAGCAGTAGACAGCTCAGCCATAAGTTCCTCATCAACTTCTAGCTTGGAGTAACGCTCAACCAAAGACTTGTTTCGCTTAACCTCTTGGGAAGCAGCACGCTTCTTGATAGTTAACCTGGATTTATAGTCGTCCATCTTAGCTTGAAGTTCCTTCATCTCTGCAGCCAGATTCATCATCAAATAGTCCTCAACCACAACATCAAAAGAAATTTCGCTCAAATTGACATTGGCTTTTTTGATATCTTGAAGCAAAGTCTTTTCCTTTATAGCACGAATGTACTAAGTCTTCTTGACTTTTAGCTCAACATTTCTGGCAGGCAAAGAGCCGATCTCTGAATAGATGATCTTCAACGTCATCTTGAAATTAGACGAAGTTTTGAGCGAAGGAAGCTCAAGTGCTTGGGTCATTTTCGTATTTAGTTGCTCGAACTTCTCTATTTGGCTAGAAGCATTGGCTCTGTTGATATCCAAGTCCATGAAGAAAAAATACTCAAGCACTGATTGCTTGAGGATGTTCATATTTTATTCCAAGAAAGTAGCAGATGAAGCAGGAGGATCGACTAAAGAAGAACGAGAGGTAGTGCTTGCCTTTACCTGTTTCCAGGAGGTAAACAAGTCCTGAATGAAGCGCAAAATGGCTTAGTGTCCTGCAAAGAAAATGCAATCAATTAGCATTTTCGTTACAGTAAATGAAACAAATATGAAAGATGAAACAAATGTTATAAAATTTACAGGATCTTCCACAACGGGCAAATTTACAGGAATATCTGCAAGAAGCAGGCGATAATGAGTTAAGAGCCAATGTTGCAAACAAAGGAAAAAGTTATAAAATTGCATTACCTTTCGGTTCAATGCAATGGGGGTCAGTGCCCTGAGGAGGTGGAAGTTCTCCAACTGACTGAGCAATCAAAGGCTCTTGGCCTATAGGTAAAGTCCTTTCTTCAGGTGACTTAGGTGGAGAAGTCTTAGTGGAAGGTGATGGAACAAAAATCGGTAAGGGCAGATCCTTCAAATGATAAGTTGAGCTCTTCTGAAAAATCCAGGTAAAACATTAACCCAGGAAAGATTGTTCATGAATAAACAAACTCTGCATAAGAGAGCAAATGTAAATACTTTCTTTCTGATGACAAGAGAAGTGTTATCATCATCATCATCATCATCATCATCATCATTAGGCAAGCTTGGCGAAGCCGGAGCTGGCCGTTTGTGATTGGACGCATCCTTAGTTGTCTCAGAACGTTTAACGCGAGACGGAGGGGACTTTGATGAAGAAGGAGCAGGATTCTTAGCAGCCGAGGAATGGCAGGAATGGGAGAAACAAAAGAATCACATGGCCATTCCAACAAGTGGAAAGCACGATTGACATCAGTTGTGAATAGCCTATGCTTCACTGAAGTCCAGAATTGTTCAAAAAGAGGGTGGACAATAGCAGTAGGATTGAAATGGGCTAAAGAGAAGCCATCTGTCAAAAAATTCGTTGCGGGCGTCGATGGTCTGCGCCTCTATTTTGGTAATGGTATGAAAACGCTCTGTGAAGCTTCGAGAAAACATAGAGGAACAGGCCACGTCGGCCAAAACCAAGTTGGCGGGCAGTAAAATGGGGAGCATATAATTCAACCTCTGCTTTAGCATTTATTCCAGTTAGAATGTCATGGAACAGTTCTTTCCCAACCAAGTATTAAGCCCAAATGGGCAAAGAATTGCTTACTTCATCCATAGTGGTAGGGGGTTGTACATAAATTGGAACTTGGTGTACAGAGAAAGGGAAAAAGGAAGGAATCAAATTCAAAGTATAAAAGAATGTGAAGACGTCCCTATTAGACATTTTTATAGGGTCTAATTGATTGATGAATAGCCCATAACAACTAACTGATCTTGGAGGGGATGGTGGAGCACCAAGTTGTGGGAAATACGCCCTCAGCCACATTTGAGCAAGCCAAGAGGCCCGCTACTAGTAGGAGACGTACCATTCCTCAACTGGGATTGAAGAGAAGCCATGCCTCTGTAAAAGACAGCTAAGAATAATGAACAAAGGCTTAAAGGTCTACCATGCGCTAATTCATGCGCTATAGGCAAGTTAGCCATTAAAGGGTTCATGTTGGGCACACAAAGGACATATTTACAAATCCAAACTTGTAGAAAGGCAACAAGTTCAGCATGGGTAGGCTCAGAACCAGAACGGTTACAAAGTTCTTGCATCCCGAATAAGAATTAGTGAGTTTCTTTTCAAATTTTGGGGTAGCAACAGCAACCAAAAAGGTTGAGAGAAATGGTGTCGCCCAAGGGTGGAAGATTAACCAATGCTCCAACATCCCTCAGAGTGATGGACATTGGGCCAAGTGGGAATATAAAAGTATTATATTCAGAAGACCAAAAACTTAAAGCGATTGGGAAAAGAACAGAGTCATATATTGGGAGACGAAGAGCGATTGTCAATAAATCAGAAATCCTAGCGCGATCAAAAATTGCCTTAGTGGGGCCATGGCTTACCATACGTGCATGCCAAAAACGAAAAGTAGTATTCGTTTTGAGTCAAGTGCGAATACCTCGTTCACAGATTGGCATTAATGGGAAAGGATTCAGAAAAGGAAGATCTTGGGTACAAGGGAACAGCTGGCCCACTACGGCTTGTCCCACAAAATCAACATCATTAAATGATGGACCCAAATAGAACTCATTAAGGTCAACATTGGCTGATGAAAGTGCTGGAGTCACATACGGTTTCGTGAGTAGCTGTTGAAGATCTTCGAAACTAAAGGAGTTGTCTGAAATCTCCATTTACTGCAAACTCTAATCTTCTTGAGGGTTTTGGGAACGTAAGTGTTCGAATAATAAACAAGAAGATGAACAGTAATTTTTATAGAAACGCAATGATGTAGAACGTGGGTGTAATGGTGCTATGAAGTGGCGTACTTTTCGATTTATAAAGAAGTAACGTAATATTGCACTTTTTGAGATATAGAAGGTCTTCGCCTGATGACTAGAATTCTCCGCTTTTTTGGAATTTCAAGTGTTACGGAAAATATAAAGAACGAATATGACATAAGATTAATACTCGATATTAATTTTGCCATATTGGGGGGTAATTGTTGACATACAAAATTTTAACCCAATCGAATGGTCCAAAGGGTGAAGCCCAGTTAAAAGGTCCGAAGAAGAAGCCCAAATGAGATCATAAGAAAACCCAATACTGAGTTAGGCAGTGAAGGCCCACCACAGCTCAAACCAGCCCCGTTGCTCAAGATTTGAGCGAGTATATCATCATCATCGTCCAAATTCACGATATGCCCAAATGTTGGGCAAGTGTAATATCTTGTAGACCATCCAAAGCAACAGTTACTGAGACAATTAATAGGCAAACTTATCACATTCCACTATCTAAGAATCTCATAGGCAAACTGCTAAGTAATGGGGGTAATGGCAATAGTTGAAGACGATGGTTCTTTAACCAAGTTATCCATTATGGAGAAAGTTGGCAGTTACAGAGTAAAGGGCAGTTTCCAAACAGTTCTTTGCCAAATGAGTATAAAAAAGAAGAAAAGAGAAGACATAGAAGGAAGGAACCTGAATCAAACAACTCTCGAACAAAGAATATGTAATTTTGTTTTCTTTTAATTTTCTTAGGAAAACTTTTAATTGCTTTGTGTGCTTGCGCTCTTTGGAAGCGTTTTCACTTCTCGTGAATTGTAATCTTCATAAATAAAGCACTCATTGTTGGAACTTTGTTTCAAGGAGTCTGTTCATTATACAATCGTCTGAACCATCTTTTAATTGTTAGCGAGACTCAACTTCTATACGAAACACATTCTCATTTTTCTACTCATTTTCAATCACATACTTTTCAATAAAGTAATATTTTCCATCACATCAATCATTTTTCCTTCTTTTTCAACCACACATTCTCCATCAATCTATTGTTTTAGAATATATTCTTCCAAAATAATGTCTTAAACACACTAATAAAATAAAAATAGAGGAGGAGAACCAATGGCGATTTTTCCCTTTAGCCTAGTTCTTCAATTTCATTCAAAGAAGCGTTGATTTTGTATTTGTATGATGTATGCTATAAAGAAAAAAAAAATAGAATAAAAATTTAGTCACGATAATCAATCATTGATCTGATTTGAATCACGAACTTTCTTCAAAGGCAGGACTATAATGAAGTGAGGACAATTGCTTTTGATTAAATTAAAAAATCAAATTCTAGACTTGACCGACCAAAAAAAAAATCAAGAACAATTATTTTTAAAAATCTCTCTCTTTCTAGTAATAGAATTTGACCCTGTGTAGTATATTTATAGAGAAAAATTCAATCTTCATGTCAAATTCTCTTTCCATTGGTTTAATTGCATATGTGGTCATTAAACTTTAATTTCAATTATAATTAAGTCCAAAACTTTTCAAGTAATTATATTCCAAGACTTTTTCTAGCTATCATAAGGCCCATATTGGATATATATTATCCAAACTCCAATAATTAAATTCTATCTAGTCGATCCTAGATCTCTCAATCTAATTAGTAACCTTTACTTTTTTTCACTAAAAACAAAAATTGTACTCTCGACAAGATCACCGAAGAAAATATATATATCTGTAATTCTTTACTCTGACCTATCGTATATATATTTTATCTTCATGCGAAATCCAATAATTAGGTACAATATCAAATGACCATTTGTCCCTCTAAGTTCTCATTTAAGTGTCATTTTCTTCAACGTTCCTATGAGCTAATCACAAATATTAAATTTTCATCATTGCTGATCATTGGGCTCAAATTTATAATCGTTCAATATAAAACACTTAAGAAGCCACTCTACCCTTTTTTTCAGGTCTACCATTCCCGACACGAATTTGTGCTCTACTTTACATATTTTCAAGTTCTTAACTTACCGAAATATTTGATTAATTAAATTCATCTCATCCAATGGTAAATTAAAAAATCATCAAAAGTCATGAAATATATATTAGCCCTTGTTTGATCTTCATATATACAAAATACATCTCTCTCTTATTTTCAATCACATTGTTCAGTAAAATAATATTACACGTAAAATCAAAATTGTCCTATTTTTAACTACATTCTCCATCAAATCACTATTTCAAAATGTATTTTTGTCAAGAAAATGGGGTTCAAACATGCCCATACACAACTTTGTCAAGGAATTTAAATGAAATATCCGACAATCAAACCCATGTCATATTAAAATTTTCATTCTCATTCTTCTACTAATTTTCAACCACACATTTTTCAATGAATAATATTTTGTATCACATCAATAATATTTCCTTCTTTTTCAACCAACATTTTTCATCAATTTATTATTTCAAAATACAATCTTTCAAAATAATGTGGTTCAAACACACCCCAAGGCCCTGTTTGACACTCATTTTCATTTTCATCTTTTTTTTTTTTTTTTCATTT